>JANHGL010000604.1:111324-128011 GCA_024611195.1 Ceyx melanurus
CTTTTTCCACTCTTTTTAGTTTTTTTTTTTCTTTGTCCTTTTTTTTGTGTTTTTTTTTTTGCTCTTTGTCCCCCGTTTCCTTTTTTTTTTTTTTTTTTTTTTTTTTTTTTTTTTTTAATTTTTGGCCTTTAGTAGGTTTTACATTTATAGAAAAGGACCTAGGTCATACAATACTGAACAGATGAGCAAAAATGCATACCATACACATAGAACACCGAAGACCACCCAGTATATTGCACTAGAATTCCAGCTAAAGGCATTGCAATAACTGCTCCTGCATAGGAACCTATAAAACAAGACATATGTGAATGAAAAGAGTAAAATCTTCAGTCTCAAAATACTTTTACATTATAAATGAAAGACAAAAACAGAGAGTTACTTACCACAGAAGGAAGTGGTTGCCAACCTACTTCTTTCTAATGGGGGGGCCCACTTGCTCCAAATACCATGGCAGGCAGGGTAGGTGACCCCCTGGGGAATGGGTGTGCCACAAGTTAGCTAATGCTGATCAATCAGTTTATTGTCTTTGCATGTTTTAATTTTTGTTAATTACTATAAATAAGAAGTTGAGAATGCTTTTTATTTCTAGACCAAAGTCTGAACGCAGCCATGGAAAAACTTTGATTTCTCTTGAAGGTGAAATGTATTCTGTATATGACTCTAAATCATTAAAGAGGCCTTATGAAATAGATATAAAACACAATTGTTTCCTTTTGCTCTCCCTCCCCCTTCCAGGAAATAATTACAACTAATTTAAAAGAAAAAAATCTTAATGCACAAGCAACAGAGTCATAGGAATGATGGAAACACAGACCTTCTGAATTCTTTCTAATTCTGGGCTTATTTCTCCAACCCTCAGTTTTGATGGCTTTCTAACTTTTTTTGATCTAACATTTAAAGTATCATTTAGGAAGTAGAGATTACTATTCCACTGCTTTAAAACTAGAAAATGATATCAATAAAAGCATAAAATAAGCTTGAGAAATTGTTACTATCTTTATTTTTAAGAAACCTTCTTAAACACTTGTAGCAAATAATTGAATTTTTAGTTTGTTTGCTTTTAAAACAGTTACTTTTTATTTCTCTCTTGAAAACCACCCTTTAACTTACTAATATAAAACCTAAAATCTAAAATAAAATAATTTAAAAATACATTCTACAGTGATGATATTTTAGAAAATGTAATATAAAATGTACAGTAATTTTCCACAAAGTTCCTGGTTAAGAATTATGATGATGTATGCATATTTATAAACAGCCAGTTTTCTCTTAATCCAATGAATTTTTTGACTATGCAAAAAGCAGAAAGAAATAATGTTTTGTAAATGTTGAGGTTATCATGAATGTTGATATTATCAGTCTCAATATACAAAAGTTTGAAAGATAAATTTTTCTGTTTTGAAAGAATAACCAATAACCAATTTTGTATTAACTTCAGTCTTTTTGTCAAAAAAGACATGATCCTAAGATTGTCATGATCCATTGTAAACCTTCAAATGGTCCTGTTTGAGATGTTTTGCATGCACAATTCTTTTGAACAGTATCACAGAAATGAGTGGGTCTAAAATGCCTCTTTTATTTTTGTAATTACCCACTTGCTTCTGTTCCTCTCCTCTTGCAGACAAGAACACCTTTTTATGTGCAGATCACTTTTCAGGAATGGATCTGTGTTTATACACATACACTTACAGAACTTCATTGCCAGTAGCCAAGCTTTCAGGCACATTCTGCACCATTTTGGGGTTTTTTTTGTACAGTAAAGTGCACAAATTAAAATCAGCTCACATAACAAAAGTGTGTAGCCCTGAGGAACAAAGAACCAGGCCTAAAAAATCTGTCTTTCGGTAAAGAAGCAAACACTTTAAAAAAATTTAGAAGGAACATTCAATATATTCCTCTCTTAAATCATGGCAAATGTCTCTTTCATTCCAACATGAGCATGTTCAGGGCTTTATTCATTATAATATAGTCTTTGAGGCTGCAAATAACTGTTGAGCACTGGTATAAACCCTATACAGTAAAAATTTCAGTGAAATAAAGAAAATAAAATTAAATACATATCTTATTTGCTTCTCAGCCAGAAAAATCCTTAATATATACTTTTATAGATGAAGAAAAATTCAAATAGCTGTAATTTGTATTCTGAAATCCAGGGAGCTGAAAATACCAATAAAGTTAAAACAAATTTTATCCCCCCCCCAAGCTACAATTACTAATTAAAAGCTAACAAACATCTCTCACATTCACTGGTTATTTTATAATTTTTCCATACCTCTACAAGGCCCTGCAAGATCCTAACAAAGATGACACACCCATAGTGCACCCTGGCTGCAGATGGTATTAACATGTTGAGGGAGGATGTCAGCAGTATAGCAGCACCAAATACCCTGCAAAGGTAGAAACAAAAAGGAAAGGAAGCAGCTTCAGTGTTGTTCCAATTGACTTATTCCATTTATGCTCACATCTCAATATATATGTGTTTAGACATATGTTCTTGATGTAGGGAATATACTAACTGCTAGACTGAATTAGTGTCTACTCCATATGGTGTAATAACCTATCTAATAAGAGCCAGACCAAACATGGACATACACATCTATTTAGCATCATTTCCTAAAGAAATACATCTTAAGCAGTAACAGGTATAGATCTTACTCTCCCTATATATCTCCACTCTTTAGTCAATTTTCACATTCATTGCAACCAAATCTGATTAAGTTCACCACCCTCCAGAGAATGAGGTGAATGAATCTCAAAATGTTTTGCTAAAACAGGTGGCCAAATAAAAGATTCTAGTTAGCCCTGTAGTTGTAAGAAAGTGTCACCATGCATCCCGTACTTATGAAGCAGATGATAATCCACTTTTATAAATGTCAAAGCAACAGGAATAATTTCAAACAGAGCTGGAATTTTCTTAGACAAAAGAGTTAATCAGTCTGGAAACACATATCCATAGAAAGCAGATCATTCCTTTTGCTGTTTTTCAGAAACTGCTCATTGAATATTGCTGATTTTTATTCCAACAGCATCCTAGGAATTGCTTCAAATGAAGCATATTGTAAGGTCTAAATAAATGTGTAAAGTGATGATTAATTTTCAGAATTCCACTGCTTTGATTTAGTTTTGATTTTATTCAGTTAATATCCACCTCTTGCAGGAGGAAGCCTTTTCTACATCATTATTATATTACTTGTTTATTTGTTTATGTTCATTCATTCCTTTATTGTGGAAATGTTCCTTTTATTCCTTCATTTTCCTTTCAGTGCAACTATGCAAAGGGATGCAGCCAGTAGCAATGACTGGCCACTTTTTTAATGCAAACTATGTAAAGCTAAAATAAATCCCGGAGATGTCTTAACATATGACATCATGGTATCTGATGTGGAACTGATTTGACAGCAACCTTTAACCTTAGCATGTGTTCTTCAGAAATTGGTACAGTGCCATAAGTTAGTGAGAAACAGACCTTGAGCTAAAGAAGCAGAAAACAGTGATAAGTTTCAAGACAAAAATTCTCCTTGGAGACATCTATGTTTCACAGAGTCTATTTAGAATTGCAGACTGGTAAGAATCTTTAAATAGCAAACTTAGCACACTCCGCTTCTATTTGACAAATATTAAAGGGCAGAAAAAAAATATTGCCATGGTAAGGAAGCTTTGCTAAATGGCTCTAAATCTGTCTCTTCATTGTATTCCCTGTGATCCCCATCTTGGGTTAAACAGTATCTGGCTGGCTGTGCAGCACATTTCTGTGAAGCACGTTTGGCAGCATGTTCAACACATTTAGTGGCACTGATTGGTACACATGTTCCTGCAGCACTGTGTGAATTCTTTTGTCTTGAATTCTGTCTTTACTCTTAATTTTTGTATGTGTAAATTTCTGCTCTGGAAGTATGTGCAGATCATTTCCTTACAATTTAATAGCCCCATATGTTCACAGTGGTGTCTTGGTTCTCTGTTTTTTAACTTATGTATTAATAAGAAGAGTTTGGGACTTATAGGGGCGTTACTTGTGATTTTACAAAATATTTTTAGAAGTTACTTATTCCTGTCAGCAATTTTTGAACAGCAATACAGTTTTAAAAGACAGTAAAGAAAATCCTTCCTTGCTTGTGGTGAGCCAAGCCTTGCTGCATGGTGTTCCTTGGGGTGAGTTCAGCCTAGGAAATCCATGGAGCTATGTGGTTGAACTTTCATTCAGAGGTATCCCTGAACATCAAGCTTAATTCTCGATACACTCCAAACCCCACATAACATCTTTTAATGCAATGGGACAAATGAAGAACTTTAGCGGATTGAAGATAAATTCTGGGAAAACTACAGTATGCCATAGAATAAAAGCAGGAGAGGGCAGTGACATTGCCATCATCCCTGACCCTGGCATTAGGAGGGAACTAAAATGCCCTGACATGCCTTCTACAGCCACTAGACTTGGATGAAAGTTCCTTTCTGACCCAAAATTAGTAACAGTGTGACTATATATATAAGAAAATGATAATATCTAGAAGGTGACAAATGAATAAATACAGTAGTAGTGTGTCAAGGAGAGGGAAATGGGAAATCCTATTCCTGAGAAGTGATCAAAAAAAACCCTGAAACAAAGAATTATGCTTTGCTTATCTATTCCTATTTCTAGACTTGGTAGACTCAGTCCCAGAAGACAGAATCTAACATTGATCCTCAGTGTTTTACTGACATTGGCATTATATGAAGGTCATGAGCTATGGCTTAGTCCTCCTGTAATACAAGTAGTAATAGTAGCAAAATCATATTTGACTAAGAGATGTTTGGATGGGAGCAGAGGAAGGAAATTACTCTGATAATTCAGGAAAAAATGCTTAAAATGGAATGAGGTTGCAGGGGGAATTAATCTTTTTGGGTTTCAAGCCAACTGGCTCATTTTTCTCTTTGGGGACAAACTAAAGAGAAAGAAATTTATTTATTTTCATCTCTGTATTTCTATTCTCTGCATCTGTACAGCCCCATTATTCTCATCTACCTTTTCCAGCCAATTCATATTACAAGAGTGTTCTGCATGGAAGTGTGTTGCAGATATTGTTACTCGTCTGGAAGAAATGCCAGCTCAGAAAGTGAGCTGAGAACAGTGGGAGTGCAGATGCGAGACAAATGCTCAGTGCCAGATGGGCCACACGTTGGATTACACACATGATATCTGCAAGTAAGGGGTCCTGCTTGGAAGCATCCTTTTACCCCAGTGACTGGGAGTGAATAGTACTACAGTGACTCAATAAAGCTAAAACCCCTCTCATATATATATGGGAACAAATTAATTCTTCAGCTGTCTGAATTCAATGTATTTCTCTTTATGTCATTTTGTAATATAATTGATTAAAGCCACAATTATCTATGTCTCTATTCTCTGAATAAATGGTCCACCTTTGTGAAAGTGAAACATCCAAAATAATTATTTCATGGAAGACCTATCTACAGAAAAGACTTACTTTATCAAACATATAAAAAAAAACCCTAAGTCTTGACTATCCTTTTGTGTTCTTTCTTGGACAGTGCTTGTATGGGAGAGCCCCAAAGCAGCAGCAACTCTGAGCAGTTGAACATGTATCAAGCAAAGTGTCATTTCAGACTATTCTGTCAGGTTGAGATTTCTAAAATTTATTGTCGTACTCTGGTTCTACCTACTGTCATTCATCTTTCACACAGCTCCTCCTGGAAATGACCAACAACACAACAGAACTGATTATGTTATATATTTATACACCCCAAGTAATTTCTGGTCTGCAAAGCTGAATGCCAGATTCAGTGCTTAATTTTTTTAATAAATGTCTAGGGAGAAACAGGACAGGAGCTGTCTGGAATGCCTGTAGGTATGCAGCAGTTTTTCAGAATCATTCCTTCTGTAAATGTTGCTAGCAATGACAATTTGTGATCACCATTTATAACTTGCTTTTTTTTTTTTTGAGTTGTGCAGTGACTGACTATATAGAAATTTCAGAGGTTTAGCTGAAAGCCAACACTTTTTACCAAGCTTATCTCTACCTATATCAGATATGATGAGGACCCTCTAAGACTTTGGTGCAGAATATGAACATTTTAACAACCTGAATTTGCTGTGGTCTGATCTTCCAGCTTTGAAGATAAATAAATCCCAAAATATTCACAAGTCTTTCAGCGAAACACCATAGACTGCATCTAGCACCAGAGTGAAACGCCATGCAAAAACTTAGTAAACATGCATCAGTAACACATAGTCCCTTTAGCCTTCTGCTTCCTCCAATCTCTACTAATGCCACTGACTCATACAGACAAGGCAAAACCCTAAATATTTTTCAGACTATGCTTTCCATTTCCTGTCCACATGCCTATTTTTAGTATTTTGATGTGTATTCTATGAAAAACTTGGGCACTGTTGGATGACAGAATCATTGCAATTGTTGCTGAATGTAAAAAAGTCCTAGTACATTGAATTCTGATAATTTTTCTTATCAGCATTACATCATCCTTTCACAGGCAGATCAGGCTCCATCTCAGAAATAATTAGCATTTGTCCTACTTATTTTGGAGGCCTTTACATCTTGTTATTTCCTACATCCAGTAGGTATCTTGTACTCATGCTGTTTTATTCCAGTGGGTTTAATCTCTGCAGTTTACCTGCAATCCTATCTTCTTTTGCATCACTAAGCAAGCCAGACCCTCTTCACCACATCTTTATTCTTCTTTCATTTGATCACCCTACCAACCCTCTCTCTCTCTTGTCTGAATTCAGCTGGGGAATTTCTCAAACCTGTGGTTTCGTTTTACAACTCATTATATCCATATATGTCTAGATAAAACTCTCATTCATTCCTTCTAGCTCATTAGCTTTGGGATGGCTTGCTATTTAAACGTTATCTGGTAGATCATGTTTCAAACCAAGACCATCTCATTGAAATTACCTTACTAAGTTCCAGGGCTTAGACTGTGATTCAATGATCTCTGATGATTTAGAGACATATAATACAGTTTAAAAAGAAATCATCTGTGTTTTTAAGTTTGCAATGTTTTGTGGCACTGGTTTGGGACGAGAACTGCTATGTGCTGGACTCCAAAGCTACATCTGTACTGATTTGTGGAGTGTTTTCTGAAATACGGGCCATATGTTATAGCTCATTGTATCTGGACTGCTTGGATCCATGGAGGAGAGAATGCAAAAATAATCCATATTTCATCATCCTACTTTTGTTAGTATAACTGAACAAGCAGGGCCAAATTATATTATTTTTATTTAGTCCTGAAGTAGCTCATCAAGAGTAAATGTATTTCTTTGTATTTAGTATCTTGAGAGTAAAGGCTGTTCCATATCCAGATAGTTCAAAAAATACACATTTGTCACCTGAGAGTTATACAGGGGCTTCTCAGTAACAGCAAAAAGAATACTTTAGCCTATCATGTTCTTGTTTGAGGGTTTTATAGAAGAGAAAAATTTAACACCACTAATGATGTGTTACTTGCTTCCAATTTATATAAATAAAAACAGTGCTCTTACTGACTCCTGAAAAGATTATTGTTCCTTGGTAATATAATGTGACAATTATTTTTCTTTTTTTTTTCAGCTACTCCCATATGCTTCCACTGTTACCTCCTTGACTACAAACTGTGAGTAGCCAGTCATTTGGAATATTTACATTACTTATATTGATGTTTATTAGGTATGTACCTATTGTGTCACTTCCTCATCTCCTTTGTAACTTAAATGCTCCTGATAATGTCTCTCTTACTCTAGTTGTGTTTTCAGTCTGTAATCATGTTGATCACCCTTCTTGGGACAACTTATATATGTGTTTATGTGTTTAAAATGGACTAAGTGCAAATCACCCCAGCATGGGGAGACACTTCAGCTATTCTGCAACATATATCATCATTCTGATTTTAGTATAGGCTGATTTCCTGAATGACTCTGCTGACCCCTCTACTGTAGGCATATTCCTGCAAAATACTCAGCCTGGCAGTTTATGGCTTCATAAATGATAGACAGAATATAGTGGTTTTTTTCTGAATTGGGCCTTTAATTTGCATAAAGTGACATAGAGCTGGGGTTGTGCCATGAATATTAGAGTGGTTGATGAACTCAGCTGCCCAGCAAAACATATAGAATAAGGTACCTTTGACATTAAAGAGGAACACTTATTCCCAAGTGCCAGTCTTACTTTGAATGTGCTTCATAAGAGAATCACTTAAAACCGATCCTTTTACCAATAGTTTGTGGTCAGAAGCCATATTATAACAGCATTATTTGGCTGTTTTAAAACGTGATAAACCACATTGTTTTCATTCATATGTGTACAAGGAACGAGGGGGATGTGTGTCTGTGTGCCGTTCATACTAAATCCTATTATAAGCCCTTCATGAAACATTAATATGTAAAAGCCGACCTCCCGCCACCTAATCTAGTATAATAAGGGCTTGGATACATTATTAATTTTTGTCACACATCTGAGGCCCCCTTTTATCAACTAAAACCCCCATCCAAATCCCTTGTTGCATCATTAAATTGTGAAAACAGCTTCATCATTCATGACAGAAAAATGGAGGGACCCTGAGCCATATGGCAGAGGAAGCAGCGGTACCAGCCACCCGTAGATGTTTCCCCAGTGCTCTTCTTGCAGTGACTGGTGCTTAAAAGACCCTGCAATGCAGTAGAGTGACAAAACTGTCTTGGTCTTTTTTTTCAATATTGGCTTCTTTGGGTGGAAACAGGCAAACCAAGCACCAGTGCCTGGTATCAGAGCCCAGTTAAAATATGCAGGATTTTGAACTGAACATGAAATCAGGGGCTGGCAAGTACAACTTTGAGGGTTCTCTCTTTCTGTACAAGGTCAGTTTATGTCTTCAGAGGTTGGGTCTTGTCTAACCATCTACAAATCCCCTGGTCATGTTGTGAATTATACATTGTTTGCAAATCAGAAAAGCGCTCAATATGTCTGCTGCTCAAGGGAAGTGAATGATTTTTCTCTTGTTTTAAACAGTAAGATGTAAAGATGTGAAGTTCTAGGAAATCTTTTTACTTGGATTTCTAAACCAGTACTCTACCTCACATATTTTATGCTTGTCATTAAGGAAGAGTTAGGGAGAAAGATTCTGATTTCACTGATGCACTAATGACACACTTTCAGTTAAAATCTTTTGGACTCTGAGATGAGATGCACTGACATACGGTTGTCTGAAATATCATTCAGTGTATTCATGCAAATAATCCTATCGGATTACTTGATGGGAAGAAGGATTTAGCCCTTAATAACAAGTTGAATGGCATTTTAAAAACAATTATTAAAAAAGCTTGATTTATATATTTTCATTAAGGTTAGAACGTGACAATAGTTAAGAGTCCAGCATAGATGAGAGATAATTTAATTGTAAGTAAATTTAATATAGTTCTGTAGTGACAATTCTTAATGTGAAATGCAGTTTAACAGATCATAAAAAATGTTATTATCATAAAATTATGATAGCTTTAGCTTTTAAAAAATTGTCATTATATTATGTCCTTTGCATTTCCTATGTGTGTAAGAAAATTCTAATTTTTGAGTATACATAAATGAGCTAAAATGGACATTCAGATTTGCTTTACAAAAAAAAAATAATTATTATTACAGATCTATTTTTTAAAGAGTACTTGGCATGTACAGTCAAGACCTTCATTTTTATTTTAAATATATTACTGAAAACTTGATAATTAATTCTCTATCTTATTTAATCTAACAATGATCCATTAATTTCATATTATCTTTCCTGATTTACAGTAAGTATTTAAATTGTTCACTTAGGAAGTCAGTGAGAAAATACTACCACAGCATTTTGGTAATGCTTTTGATAGGGCAAGGGGTTTATTATAGATTTCCAGCATAGTTTTAAAATAATGTTTACAGAGTGTATCAGAAGTTAAAATATATTTATATTCTCCTGAGATGAGGCAGTAAAACTCAGTACAGTTTCACACCTTTCCATGTATGTGTGACATCACAGTAGGTAATTTATTCACAGAGAACCACAGCTTTTCAATAACTTGAATATGGAATAGGAAATAATAATTGAAATAAAATTATTATTTTTCTAGATTAAAACAAAAGCAATCGCTTAGTTTTAACGTCATCTAGAATGACATTCACTGTGGCATTAACCCATTTGTTTCATTTTAGTATCTCTACATTTTACTTAATTATCCCTGTACTGAAAACATTTTATAATAGCTGTCCAATAAAGGAACTTAACTGACAAAGAATAATAATTTATAATTTCTATGTTTGGAACAGTGATGTCTATTTCTTCCACTATATGACATCATATACTATAATAATTTAAGTCATTAAAGATCTAGAAATCAATTTCTAATTTTTCTACACTCACATTAATAGGCATGTACCCAAATTACCCACAACAGTCTGAGAGCAGTGTCATTGATCTAAATACACTCACTACACTTAATATAAAAAAATAACTATCCCAGGATTACATTGACTTCCTTATTAAAGCAACATGTTGGGAGCTCATGATTTCTGGTCCAGCATGGCTGAAGATCCACCTCAGCATGACTGTTTTCCAGGGTGGCTCCCCACTTCCTGATGGCACTTTGCACTTGTGTCATATTCAGTACCAAATGGTGTTTATCACCTGATTGTCTGGTCCTTTTTGTACCCACAAGTTTATCAGCATTTATACGTATTTCTGAAATGGCTGATGACATGAGAACACAGTAGACCTTGTTTAAGGCCCATACCACATAATCATACTGGTATCTGAATCTTTGAAAGGTTCATAAACACTAGACAGTAAATCATCAGTCTCCCAGTGTGATAAATATCACTAGTCAGGTTGCTTGATTATACAAAACACAAAGAAGGGGAGGGGTTTCAGCACACCATGGCAAATACCCCAAGTAACCTGGGGTGCCTGTGCACAGGCAGAGACAGGTATATTCTGGAACGACACAATACACCTGAGGTTTGAAGTGCTTATTAACTCAGATAAATAGTATAAACCTTCCAGGGGGAGCTCTGAGTAAAGAAAAACTGCATCAGTTTACAGTTTGATATTTTCAAAGTATCAGAACAGCAATAACTTTTTATAATATAGTTGTTAAGATACTACAAAAGAATGTAATTATGAAATGTCATTTCTGAATCTCATATCAGAACACTGCAGTCATTGCATTGTTTCAGAGCATTTAAACATCTTGGCCATTGATGTTTGAATGCATTCCATTTAAATCAAATTCTGAATCAACCTGAAGAATCACCAAACCCTTTTTCTTTCTCTTCATAAGATTTCAGCCACTGAAAATGATGATTGATTGGGTTTGGTTTTTTTTTTTAATTTTTAAACATTAGATTAATTCTGATAATGCCTAGGAAAAGAGCTTTTCATGGTCTAAGAAGAAACTCAGACTAGGTGGGGTTGGAGGACTGTCAGCATTTCATGCCCTCGCTGTTTTCATTGCTTCATAATCATATAGTGACAACCCCTCTGGTGGAAGCTTCTGAAATGCTAATATTAAAAGCTGTAGTTTAAAAACATTCAAATGAGATTTATGTGCTTTTAAATGGCATTAGCTGCCATTATAATAGCTCAGCTGATTAAATAGAGTGGAAGCATGGTATTAGGGCATCACACTTGAATTTTCATCTTCTTGTATTTTTTTTTCAAGGAAAATTACTTCTAAACAATGCAAAAAGCAACTCAGTTCCTTTCTTCTCAAAACTCTGATGATACTTCAAAATCCACTGTGATTTAGTGAAAAACATATAATGAATCCCCAAGAATCTAAAAAAAAAAAAAAAAGTCTCACTATTCACCTTTTGGGGAGAAAGCTTTTCTATTGCTAATCAGAAATGGTTGTAACCAATAAATATTTGTATTACTTTGGATGTGTCTCTGAAACCTGCTTGTCTGTTCTTGCCCCTATAGTCTCAAAAGCTCTGAATCACAGCAAATTTTCTCACAATAAAGACAGTTATGTAAAGATCTCTACAGGGACTGTGAATTCTACTCCCAGTATACTGCAGTATGAGGAGAAGGGCACTTTTTTTAGTGCAAGGCTGTACATGTGTTCAAACAGAAGCAACCTAGATCCATGGCAAACCTGGATGTCCACGTGACCAGATGCCTTCTGCAAACGACTAAAGCTTGCTCAGTACTCTCTATCATTGTGCCATGCTTAATCGATGGCAAGGTTAATTGGTCATTGTTCGTTGAGAACTTAACCCTGAGAAAAAGTCTATCTGTAATACACCCTACCCATGGGACTCTGCATTGTGCTTCCTTTGTTCCCCAGTCTGCATGGTCGGCTGCAGAGAGCTTTCATACCAGCATCTTCCAGAGGCAGATCCTCCTCTATCGGAAGAGGTCTAGCCTCTTGTGGCAAAAGGAAATCCTCTCTATTTTCACACACTACTTAAAAAATGCAAGTTTAAAGCTTCACTGAGTGAAAATGACAGGGCACCTGAGGCCAAATCTGTGTCTTTTAAAAAATTATGTTGTCTTGCAATGTATGGAAGGTTCTCTACTCCTACCCAAATCAGTAGAGGTTGAAAGTGGTCAGGAGCACTGGCCTCTGTAATTTACCAGCCCAACTTCTATTGACCAAGTGCTCAAGAGATGGGTTGTTTCTGAATGTTCTCTGGTATTTGACCTTATAAATCATTTGACACTTTGACCTTATAAATACATCTCTTCTAAATAAAGCATTTTTCTTAATGTTGAGCTGAAAATACTCTACAACATATAGATGCAAGCTATCAAGTGCAAATTCCTGAGGAGCTCCATTTACAAAATGTAAATCTGTAGACCACTAAATCTTATCTGTCAGAAGTAATGGGAAGCTATGCCTGATAAGACCAAAGGGTCAAGGCAGAACAGAATAACCATGCAGCAGCCTCGAGTTCTACAATTAACAAAGGATCTCAGTAAAATTCTATACATCAGTTAAAGAAAATATTAGAGTTCAGAGCTCAGGGTTGTTAATTCTTGATTGGCAGTAAGCATTTTAAAATATGGTCAGAATCAAAATAAAGGCTTCAGCCCACCTTGAAATTATGCCATTGTGTGTAGAAGGGTTTTCTTGATCCCACAGGAAGTATTTCTTCCATGTGTTATACCACAGAAAAACTTTTAAATTATATCAATCCAATCTCTATAATGGGTTGTTAGACTGAATCTTAATGTCAGGCAAACTCAGTGTCATTGTGCACTCAACAGCTCCCTGTCAGTAACAAATTAAGCTCACTTTAAGAACACCTTAATCCTTCTCAGAGATTTCTTCCTGACACTCTTAGCAGTTGAGAGTCAGTTTTCCATTCATGCTACCTTTTCCTAGTAAGCCTGATCTCCTTCATTTCCAGAATCTAATCCAGAATTTAATCAAAATTTCACTTTTTCTTAAGCTTGAGAGTGAGTCTCAGAGATCACCTGGAATCTGGTGATGCTATTCTAGAGTCTATTATTTTTGACATAGACATCATCTGAACTTATTTTTTCTGTGTAATTTCAGACTTGTTCTGAATGCAAACAAAACCATTGACACCACAAAGATATTTAGAGAGGTTTTTGGAGGGGGAAAAGAAATGTTACTTGGCTATCATCCACCACAGTGTGAAGGGAACAGTTGTGGCTGCAGCACAAGACATGTAAATCAGCAAACTTACCTAGCTTCTCATACTCTATAGGTACTGTAACAGAACTCTAGACCTGCATACTCACTTGTTGGACTTCTCATGCGGTTTCTTGGTAAGGGTATGGACATCAAGGCTTACAACCTGTTTTGAGTGCCCTTTTACCCTACAGTTCTCCTGTTCATTTCAATTTCAGCTTGTAGATGTCAAAATTTCTTTGTAGTACTCAGGATCTAATTGTATTTTCACCTCCTCAATACTCTGCTATTCCAACTACCACATCTAAATACTCAGTGCTCTATTCTCTCCCGTTTATATCTACAAACTAAATATAAATCACAGCTATTATCCATATTTTACTGTTTGCTATTACTGTGTATGTCAAGGCTAATTCTGTAATTAAATCTGTGATTTACATACTTGTGTCAAAATTGTCTCAGAGGCTTCAACAATAGCAATAACTAACCACTAATCTGTGAAAATACACCAAGGTTAATACCTGGAACTACTCTTCATTTACCCTTGTAAATGTAAATGTTTGTGTAGAGGGAGAAAAAATTATTCATGTACTCCAGGTTGTTTGTTTATACTACTGAGTTTTTCTGGGAATATCCCTGCCATTGTCCTAAAAATCCTTATAATTGCAGCATTTTAAACACTGATTGATTCAAATGACTACACTAATATTGCTCAGGTGAATTAAGATAGATTTTTTGGATTTTTTTTCAACTCAGATATTGAGTTGTAATTCTTCAGCCTTTACTCAAGTAAAACTCAGATTAATCCTGAGGAGTTACAAACCGTAAAAAAAAAAAAAAAAAAAGATAAAAAAAAAGCTCAAAGGAGAAAAAAAAATAAAATAACCCTTTAAGTGGTTGCTAATTATTATTTGGAATAGCCTTTTAGGATTCTGAAAGATGGCACTTGTAAACAGGCAGGCAATGGATGCTTCTGTTTAACAAATGTTGCATCGGTTTAGTTGTTTTAAAAGGAGGAATATTAAGGTTATTTCAGTTACAGAGCATATTTCTATTAGTGAATACTAATTTTTAATGTAGGTTTCTGTCTAAAAGGTATTTACCTTGGAGAGAGCTCTTTTTTTACCGTACCTCCCCTCTGTTCACCCCCTCTTTCTCAAGCACACACAAGTAAGTTTGTGTAAAACGTCAGGCAAAGCCTTTCTTTCTGTCCAGACCTGTCTTTGATGTTGCACACTCCTCTGGATAAAGGTATATATTGCTGATTTTAATATCCATTTACACTTAGTTTGTTTTGAAGAGTACCACTAGGACCTTTGTTACTTCTGCAGACGATGAGTCTGTGGCATTAAGCATGGATGTGAAAGCCTCATGTGTCTTGAATACTCAGTGGATCTAATTAACAGGTAGAATCGCACCCTGGGTGCTTGAAAAACTGCCAGACACCATAGAAACGAGTCCTTAAGTCCCCGCACCATCTGCACTTTCTTTTCATTGTGGATGTCTCATTGTAACATGTTTTTCGACCATTCTAAAATCATTTGTGCATTAATGGAAAATTCCCGCTGATGGTTTTCGTTTCCATTAAAACAAAAGTCATATGATAAAGAATCTCTCAAGGTTTGATTAAATAATGGCACTTTGAATTTGCCTCTGAATACAGGTTGTGTGAATATCATTGTCACAACCTCCTTAAATGACTTATTAAAGGGAAAAGAAGCCCACACGAGATATCTCTCGCAAAACCAGAGATTTTCTGAAGGTAGGTGATCAGTTCATCCTCCCGGCCGTGTTTCCAGATTTCGTACAAGTATTCATTCCTTTTTTCTTAACACGACTGCCTTTGAGCCAGGGGCGGGTTACCGCAGGGGAGCCCCACTTCGCTGGGCAGGTCAGTGCCTGTCCCCGTTCGTCCTGCCTTGCCCTGGCTCCCGGGGGACGCGGTCAGTGCCGCCCCGGCCGTCCTGCCGTGTCTCCGGCCCGCCCGCCGCCTCCCGCCCGGACTCGTATGGGACCCTGGGGCGAGTTTGGCCGTCGTTACCTGTTAGCTGCCAGCCGGGACGAGATATACCCGCCGGGAATCTGGGTGATTATGTATCCCCAGAAAAAAGAGCCGTGGATCATGCCAACTGTTTCAGGATCCCAGTTAAACTTCGCTTTCTTCCAATACAAGGCACCGGGAGAAGAAAGAAAGAGAAGAGGAAGGCTGTAATCGTGCTAAATTAAAAGCATTTACGCCCTTAACTTCATACTGGGCAGTCGAGGGGGGCGAAATTTCTTGGTTACAGGGGCACAGGGACGCGGGGCGTCCAAAGCTACTTTCTCTGCCTTGGCCCACCACAGCAAATTCTCCAGCTGCTCGCCGAGGAGATTGTGTGTGGGAATCAATAAGAGCAATAAAAATTGCACCGTCAGTGCCTCGGGGACGGTGGGACATGAGAGGGGCAGAGCCTCTCATGAGTGATCAGAGCCCCGTGTGCCCTGTGCCGCTCGTCCGGGGCAAGGTCCGCGGGGAACCCGGAGCGCGGCTGAGACCCGCGGGTGCACACAGCTGCTGGTGCCCGCCTCGGACCGGGTCTGCCGGGCTTCCAAATCCAGCCCTGCGCGGTCGAGGGTGAGGAGGTGTCCCCTGCTCTCCCTGCCCGCACGGCTGCAGCTGTAAGCCACCGCCTTTTGCCTGTGCAAGGAGTAAACTATAGGGAGTGGTTTGTGTATCTCAGATGTATTTGTATTTAGCATTCACCTCTTTCTCACTATGCTATAGATAGCTTTAAACCGACTCTTATCATTTAACGCCTTTTATCAACGAAAATTCTTTCACCCTGGTGTTTTCACACATTCCTTCACAACCCCTCCGTCTCCGTTACCTCACCCGATGGCAGCCGCTTAATGACACCCTCTTTCCCCCAGACCCTTACATTTATTTTACGATATCTGTTTTTTTTCAAGGTTGTGTGCAAAAGGAAAAAACAAATCAAAACAAAACCAGAAACAAAACAAAAACAAAAAAATCAAACCCCAAAATCAAATGATAAACCTGTCCTCAATTTCATACCGCAAAATGGCTTTGGGTTGGGAATGGGGGGAATA
>JANHGL010000605.1:0-14309 GCA_024611195.1 Ceyx melanurus
TATTATATATAATCCAACAGTATATATTAAATATATGCTGTAAAACTGGCAAGTTAATTTTGTCCTCAAAGGCAAATGGAATCTGTTTTGCAACTTGATGGGAGGAAAGATGGAAAGAAGGAGCAAATACTGAATTCTGGTAGTTCTTAGTGAATTCAGATGCAGAATGCTTTTCAGCAGATGCTGGGCAGCCCCAGAAAGCTCTTTTAACTGGATTCTGACCAATTAAATGTGCTGGTCAGCTGAAGCAGACATACCTGTGTGGACTGGGATTAGGAGGTTAGATTTAGTTCTCTTGCTTCTCTGCAAGGTCTTGCCCATTGTCATGACTAATCTTGTTGTAAGAGATGGCCATTTAAATGCATGTTAAAAAGGTGAGTCAAAACTGTTTCTTCTGAAACAGTACTATGTTGTCAGTGTCAATTACATGTGTTTTTTCACAGTTTACAAATAAAACTGCATTGCAAGCATCCTTCTAATGAGATGTTGTCTTCACTCATTTGAAAGCCTAAATAAATGTGCAATGTATTTATTAAATGCTGGTTTTATGTATTTATTTTTCTCTTCAGAGATTTTTGTCCAGGACAAATACTGATTAATGCAACTGATCTGAACTATAATTAATAACATTTCAGATAAACACTCCTGATTTTTTTTTTATATTTTGTTCCCTCAAAACAGCTTAGAGAATGCACATTTTATGCTTAATGTATTTTACTGGATATAAGACAAAGGTAATTTTGCTTCTGTGTGAAAAGCAGTATGGTGATAGGTGAATGAGCAACAGTTGAGAACACAGCTTGTGCTCAGTGGCAGATACAAGCCCTGTTGTGTTCATGGTTCATGTGCTGGTTCTCCATGCACAGTAACTAACAGCTGATGTCACTCCCCAGGTCGTTCAGTTCTGTTGGAGCAGCCACGTAAATCAGGCTCTAAAGTAATTAGTCACATGCTCAGCAGCCATGGAGGAGAAATTTTTCTGCATGTTTTAAGCAGCTCAAGATCCATTCTAGAAGATCCCCCATCAATCAGTGAAGGGTGTGGTGGAAGAGTCACTGACTACAGGATTACAGTAAGTCTTGTCTCTCTTTTCTTAAGGTATTGATGATCTCAGATGAGCTGTGGCACAATAGGTGTGTAAAAGAAATGCTTTCTGGAGAGTTGGAGTGGATTGCATGGTCAGCTGTTTTTTCTTTGTACTACTGACACCTACTTAGTGGATCTGCTTCCCAGAATCCTTTCTGTGGCAGGGAGCTGCTTGCTTCCTTATGTGAATATCTCCAGTTTGTACTGATTCTAGAATAACATTTTTCTTGGCCAGGTGTTTCTGTAGGCTGGACTATGTCCCATTCACTGTCAGAAGGATAGATGGCATGTGAATGGTTTATCCAGTAAATAGCTTTGAACCCTGCATATGGAGTCATCTGGTGTTGATTATTTTTTATTGTTCAACACATCCTCTGTATCTGCTGTAAACAAGCAGAAGCTACTTCCAGACATAATTAAACCCAGTGTGTATGAAATACCTTGCAGATTCAGAATCCCTTTGCTCAAGAGCCTTGCAGCAGTTGTTCATCTGTCATTTTTATGCAAGCTTTTTTTGTGTTCACCCTGAGTGACAAACACCTGAAGGCTCCAAGCAGGGCTGTAGTTGGTAGAGAGGTGTCTGTGGGGATGGTACATGCTTAGCAATAAGCAAGACTATGCTGTTTCATCCATTCAGTGAAAGCTGCTTTGTTAGAGCAATGCCTAATTGTATCTTGTTTGGTTGCCATTAGGATTTTGGTGAATTTATGAGGGAAAACAGATTAACTCCTTTTCTAGAGCCCAGATATAAGATGGATGGAAGTCTTGAAATTCCATTGGAACGTGCAAAAGATCAGTTAGAGAAACACACTCGTTACTGGCCTATGATTATTTCCCAGACTACTATCTTCAACATGCAAGCTGTAAGTAACCTGGGGTTGTCACCTTCTCTTCTGTCAGTTTTCACCTTGCCCCTTGATTAAATAGTAACTATTTTATGATAGATAAATCAGTTCTTAAATATAATCCAATATAATTCTTAAACATCATCAAAATCAGTCTCAGCTTTCTTTTCACTGAAGTACTCTGTATTTAATATTAATAGATGATTGGAATTCTGTCCAGGGTGGACTCTTTGAACCTGATAGCTACCTACTATACTACTATAAAGAAAATGTCTACCTACTTATACCTGCCCCTGCCCAGGGTTGTTACTGAGTTGAGAAGAGTTTTTGTTGTGTTGTTCCATTGCCTTTGATTTCCTTTTTCTCTCCATAGGCAGATTTTCCTATGATTTTTGTCTTGTCTTGCAGGTAGTGCCATTAGCCAGTGTGATTGTAAAAGAAGCAATGACTGATGAGGATGTTCTGAACTGTCAAAAAACAATCTACAACTTGGTAGACATGGAGAGGAAAAATGATCCACTGCCAATTTCAACAGTTGGTACAAGAGGAAAGGGACCCAAAAGGTTACATGTTGATCTCCTTCTATTGATGCTGGGCTGCTTGTCAGAAATAGTCTTTTGACATTGTTTTCATACCAGATTTTAGCAGTGTGGCCAGAGGTAATACGTAGTAAACCAAATGTCCTTTTTATCCAAGGAATTAAATCATAATTAATTTGCATGTCAGTATATGAATGGCCTTCTACACATCCTGACATTGCAAAGTTACCAGACACCTGAGAAGATTGATTAGTGCCTCAGACAGTGAGATCTTGTGAAAGTAAAGAACTTGATTTTAATGACCATAGTCATAGGTCCCATCCCTGGAGACATCCCAGGTGGGGCTTGAGGAGGCTCTGAGCACCCTGCTCTAGTTGAGGGTGTCCCTGCTCTCAGCAGGGGTTGGACTAGATGAGCTCTGGAGCTCCCTTCCAACCCAGACATTGCTGTGATTCTACTTCAATTTGAACTGGTTCTCAACTGGGAAATGTTAGATACACCATGGTTTGAAGTGTCAAGGATGGAGCAATCCCAGGTGGAGAGAACTCCAGCTCAAAAGGCCAGAGAATCTGTTAAGAGTTGGGGTTTGCTTTTGTTTCTGGTTGGGTTTTGTATTATTTTTTTCCCTTGAGACCTGCTTTTTAACCTTAATTTATTCCAATGCTTCAAGTTCTAGTGTGTTACTAACCCTGTGTGTGATGTCTTTGGCCTCAGGGATGAGCAGTATCGGATTATGTGGAATGAGCTGGAGACCCTGGTAAGAGCACACATCAGCAACTCTGAGAAACATCAGCGAGTCCTGGAATGTTTGCTGGCTTGCAGAAGCAAACCCCCAGAAGAAGAGGAGCGTAAGAAACGAGGCAGAAAGAGAGAAGACAAAGAAGACAAGGCAGAGAAGCTGGGCAAAGACTATGAATCAGACAAGCCGTGGCAAGAATCAGAAAGGTAAAGTTTTCTGAGGGGAAATAGTGATTTTTGTCCTGCCCCAGCTACAAAAGGGAGGGGAATTACAGTGAAGCTGTTGGAGGTTTCAATTTGATGTGGTCATGCTTGTAACCATGGCTTGCTACTAGTGGATCCCCACATCTTTTAGTTCTGTCACCAGCACCAAGCTTGAGAAATGGTCATTTAATCAGTGATGGCTTTTCAGGCTTTTCAAAGTCACTTATTTTAAAAGCTGTATGGTCCTTGGACAAGGTTTTGAGCACTTAGCAGGGCTTTGCAGCTTATGGAGCCACTGCTGTTGGGTTTTTATTGTAACATCACCTGTTAGACATTAACCTACTTGCTAGAAATCCAAAGCTTGAGTAAAAACTTGAGACATGGTTATTTTGAGCAGTAGATAGTTCAGTGCTCAGGTAGTTACACAATCCAGAGGGATGTGGCTCTTCTATCCAGTTGAATGTTTGTTCATGTACCTACTGCCTGTAATTCTTGTTGGTATTTTAACTTGTCTAAGTGATAAATATCTGTCAAGTCTCTTCTGTTTTCCATCTCTCAAGCTGTTATACTGAAGAGATAAAAAAGCTCATGGTAATGAGCTTTATTTTCATGTTTGTGGATGCTGGGATCATTTGGGAAAGGAGAACCATTTCATATTACTGTCACCATGCTGATCACCTTTCTTGTCCTTTTGTGTATGATCAAATCTATTCCTACAACTGCTTTTACTTTCACATGTGGAACAGATAATAGGGACTGATATAAAAAGGATTTGGTCATTTAGGTCTGAATTCACATAGATCATAGGAAATTGTATGGTACTCTTGTATATTTGTTGTTACTTGAGCTTTCCTTCACAATTCAGAATGATCAGCTGTCCCAACAACTACAATATAAATACTACTAACTATATTAGAAAATATATATATTCATATATATATTATATATATATGAAACTATATTTTAAGATCTTTCCCTTTACTTAAGGCATTATCCAGAGGATTATCTAGTCTTTCCTACTGTCTTTCACCTTTTCCAAAAGGTCAAACTAAATTTTCTTAGGATACAGGTCACATGTAACTCTGAGGAGGACAGAATGGGATTGAGAATCACATGTGCATCTTTTCCTTCCCTCTTAAAAAGGTTAAAAGGTCTTTTGGACCGTGAAAAAGAAGAACTAGCAGAAGCTGAAGTTATCAAAGATTCCCCTGATTCTCCTGAGCCACCCAACAAAAAACCTCTTATTACAATGGATGAAATGCCCACAGTTGAAAAGGCAAAAGGTAAACCATAACTGCAATGGGGTTTATTTTTTCTTTCAAAGACAGAAGTTTTTATCAGTCTATACTGTCTTAATTAGTTTAATCTTGGATTAAACCAAAGGCAGTGAAGGTAATTAAATTAAATTGATACCAAGGTGCTCTGTGGGTCTGCTGATAGGCACTTGAGTGGAGTTGGATGCTACTGGAGCTGTTTGAGCTGCTCCATGTCCCAATGCTGGCTAAGGACAGATACTGGAAATCCCTGTCTCTCCTGACCACGAAGGGGTCAGAAGGGGCAGTTATCACTGCCCTGACTTCCTTGGTGTGAGCAATTATCATCTGTCTCTCTGGCTGAGCTGATGTTCACATCCTGCATTTGAAGCCAAATCCATCTCATATGGAGCAACTAATCAGCTGTTAACAGTTTGTATAGTTTATAGTTATTTAGCCTCTATTAATGAAGTTGTTTGAAATTAGTGGGTTTACTGTGTTGTACTGCCTTAGTAAGTTCCTCTAAGCCTTTGTAATGGTGTAATGTTTAAGAATTCAGAAACTAAACCACTTAGACTCTTTCTGCTTGTCATTTTAGGGCCAATGTCCTTGCTGTCTTTATGGAGCAACAGGATTAATACTGCCAACTCCAGGAAACACCAGGAATTTATTGGTCGTTTGAACTCTGTCAACAATAAAGCTGAGCTGTATCAACACCTGAAAGAAGAAAATGGGTTTGTATCAGTAAATGCATCACTACAAACACCTCCAGCAGTAGTCAGTGTGCAGGAATATGTCAGTTACAGCATGAAAAAGACTCAGTACTTATTCTTTTGAGGATTAAAATGTATAAATACCTTCCTTTGTCTCCAGCACTGATGGAAAACTATTTCCATCTGTCCTGAGCAAGGCTGAAAGCTGATAAATGGTTTTCACTGCCTTAGTGCTTGTCCTGGCAGCAGAACTTTTAACTTTCAGGGGATTAAACTAGCTGAGAGTTTTTGTGTCAGTCTGTTGCTTGCTTTAGAATGGCTAATGCAAAAAAAAATTGCTGATAGCAGTTGAATCTCAGCCTGTGCTGTAATGTTGATAGTCTGTCTTCTACCAAAAAGCACTGGAACACCAAACCAACTTAATTTTGAGAGAATAAGATGATGGTGTAGTCAGTGAGCAGTGTGAGAAGCATGAAAATTAAGACCTTGAAGCAAAAAATCAGATTTTAGAAGTAGATTTTCTGTAGTCCCATGAGTATGGGCTTTTTGCTGTTGGTGAGGTTGATGAGTAGCTTTTTATGATATTGCTGGAAAATTAATTTGCAGAATTTTTTGCTTTAGGTACTGCTTGCTGCTTGTATCAAAAAGAGATAAGACTCTGTATGTTGGAGGCAGAGAGACAGGATGGTTAGTGAAGTAAAAAAAAATATATTTAATTCTGATTTCTTTCTCAATCTGTTGCTCTTATTTTCAATATCAAGCCTTACAAGGTGTTTTCTTGCATTTCAGAATGGAAACAGCAGAAAATGGAAAAGCAGGCAGGCAGTGATGATGGATTTTCTTTCTTCTGGACAAGACTTGGCTGAACTGCAAAAAAAATGGATGCTGGAATTGATATTGGTACAATTTCAGTACAGTTGTATAGATCTGTTTTGATTGGTTTTTACATTTTTCTATTCTTATTTTTGCTATGAAAGATGAAAGCCACATAGTGCATTAGATGAATAGTGTGCAAACAGGAGCTGTCCTGAAATATTTTAGTCATGTTTCTAGGGTGAAGACAACCATGGGCTAAATCAGGTAACAAAATGTCAGAGTGCTGAGTCCTTCCCTGTAAGGAGCATTTCATAATTCAAAATCAGTGATGACCATTTGAAAAAAAAAAGCACATAATTGATCAATAACATTAAAATACTGCTAATTCTGGTTCATGAATATTTTTTATTTATATGAAACTTCCTCAGGAGTCCAGGATTATGGAAGACTGCACACTAAGTACCCAGTCATTGCACTGAGAAAATGCTGGTCTTGTTTTTCAGCTAAGGGGGGGTGGGAGAGTGAGGGGCTTTGCAGATAAAAAGTTTTACTTTAAGGACTTAAACATTGACTAGAAAATAAGCTTTAGAAAGCAAAGCTTTCCAGGTTGTTCTGCTGGAGTTCAGTCTTTGTATGCAAAAATAAATAAAATTTTTGTTAAACATTCAGTTCTTTTATTTGTGATGAACTGTGCCCTTGTGGTTTCATTCTAGCTTGGATCAGCAGCTGAAGGTCTCACAGATCTGGTATGTTACAGTTGAAGTTGATTTAAGGCACATCTTGGTGAGCTTTTCCTAAACTAGATAAAAATATTCCTGTTTCTTCACCTGCAACTTGAAATACCATAGTTTGTGATGACCAGATGTGAACAGGAATCCCATGCAAGTGTCCTTTGTTTGCATTGGTAGCAGAGTCCTTCCTACAGCTGTGTTGCAGTACCACCTAGAGTTTCAAGGCAATTTTCAAGTACCCTTGTGGGCTTCAGAAGCTGTGGTGAAGGATTGCCATGTAGTCAGGTCTCCTGAATCTGTGCAGACAGCACAGACTGCTGAGGTGAGTACTGGAAATCCCTGTCAGGGGGAGAGCCATGCTTGGCTTGATGCTGAGCTGCAGCCAGCTCTGATCCTGGTGGAGAGCCATCAGCTGGAATGGTTTGCAGAGATGCTGAGTGGAGTTGCCCTCTTCCTCATCACACAATGTGGTGACAGGTGTGGGGGAAAAAGAAGAGGCATCTAATAGTTGCTTTTAGCAATTAAATGGACATTTCCTAAGAAGCTTATGATCCCATGTGAAGCAGCCTCTTAGGGAAAAAGATGCAATTCTTGAAGTGAAATAACTCAACTCTGCAAAGAGTTGGTCTCAGGCTTGGTCTGAGTGCTCCATCAGGTGCTGAAATGGAGCTCATGGATGAGGCAATAATTAAAAACATGTTGGTTTATCTTCTATTTGCAGCACTAATAATGGAATTTTATTTTTTGGTGGGGGGAGGATTTTCTGATTTCTCTTTTTTTTTTTCTTTTTTCTTTATACCACTGAGCTGTGCTTATCAAGATTAATTTCAGGTTAATTGTGCAAGCAGTGAGTGTCTCAGCATCACCCCACTTCTGGAGGTTGCAGGCATGGTGCCTAGGACAGAATTACTTATATACAGAGTAATATAAGAGTAATTACTTAATATACAGAGTGCAGTGTATCTGCTCAGCTTCAGGAGCTCCTGTGAATGTGAGTGGACACCAAGTAAGCTGTAGGGTGATTTAGATGTAGAGATAGAATTATGGTTTATGTGAATTTGCTGTAAGGGTGGGAATGTAGTTCAAGTAGCAGGTTTGTGGCATGCACTTGGAAGCTCAGACTACAGCCTTGCCCTTTGGGTAAAGCCTCAACTTAGGTTTAGCCAAAGCTTTCCAAAGTTCTGAAGGACATTAACAAGGTCAGTGCATTAAAAACAGGAGCAGTCAGGCCACTCTAGGATGAAGGAATAGTTTGGATCTTGAATGCTGCACCTAGCAAGTATTGAAGATGTACCATGTGTGCCTTTTTACATGTGTAATTCAAGCAGATTCACATCATCCTGGGGACTTGCACATTGGACCTACACACATAACCATCTCTGGGGTGACTGAAGTCACAGATTCCTGCAGTTGGCTGACAAGGTGGGCTAGGAAGGGTGTCTGGTCCCACTACTTGAGTCATTGCAAATATATATTTATTGTTTTGTACTTTGTACTCTCAACAGTGTTCCACAAACATCTCTTATAATGATTTATCATCCTTACTGTGAGCAAGTTTATCTAATGTCTAGCTTAAATCATCTTCACTGCAGTGAATATCATTAGTGCTGCCTCAGTTCCCAGGGGATACTGAGAAGACTTCTTTCATTTTCTTAGCAAACTTAAATAAGCTGCATCTTTCCTCAGTCTTCTAGACAAAATGATTTCAGTTTGTCATGTTTTCTAGACCTCTGACCATCTTTGTATTGTCAGAGCTTTTCTACAGGTCCACATCTTTTCCACAGTCACACACATGTCAAAGCTCCATGGGCAGAGTAAGAACTGGAGAGGTATCAGGATGGGACAGAATAATCAGACTTGATTGGTGAGATGCTTCAGTTTTAGTGACCAGAGAAGGTGAAAGAGGTGGAGAATTTGAGCTGCAAACAGAATAGATGGTGGGTTAGTTGCCATGTCCCTGCTGAGTCCATTTCTAAGGTGACCAAACTTCATTTATTTATAGGATGGACATTATTCTGCATCTTGGAACTTGATGTTGTTATATTTTCTCCATAGAAAGACAAACTCTGAGTAGGTGATGCTACAAGTTGTGTGAGGAAGCATCTAGAGCACAAAGGCCTGGAAGCATCCCCTGCAGCTGATCTCCAGTTGGTTTTAATGTAGGTGTTGGCATGATCATCAGTTGCCTGTGTTGTTGTCTTGGAGACTTTCTTCCATAATCACCTCTCCTAAGTGTTCTCCACCCTACAATGTCATACCTTGGTGATGGGAGCCAACATTGTGTTGCAGGACTTGGGTCAATGGAATGTCCCATTCCATGAACTTCACACTGTTTGATCCCTTTGCTTAGAACACAGTAGCACAGTCTGAATTTACTAAATGCTACCTTCATGTGGGCTTGTAATTAACTTGAGAGATTCCCAGTTCATCAGACACCAAACAGATAAATACTTACTCCTACTTTGAGATTCAACCTGTGCTTGTTCAGTATTTTGGTGGTGGGTTTTCTTGGTGTGTTTGGTTTCTGTTTGTTGGTTTGATTGGGTTTTTTTTTTTTAACTTCTGCTTGGTTTTTGTTTTCCCAATGGCATCTTTCCATGTAGGAAAACCCAGCCTGTGTCAGTTACAGAGCACCCATCTCTTCTAGAAATTATTTGCCCTCCCCCCAATGAGGACAAAAGCTGTTGGGAGCTCCTGGTACTCACTGGTTGCTCTTTGGTGGGTGGGTCAAGCTCCTCTCTGTGTCCAGACAGAATGTGCCATCCTGAGCATGGATGGTGCCATTTCCAGCAGCTCTGTGTTGCCTGGGCACACATCCCTCCAGAGCATGCCCAGCTCTGCCCTGCCATTGGCAGCCCTTGCAGCCTGGTTGTGTTGGGCTCAAAGTCCAACCATTTTGGCACATCTGCACCACTGCCTCAAGTAACCTGCCCCAGTGGCAGATAAACAGAATTAGAGATAGGAAAATCTAATTATAGATATTACCAAATTCTAACTGGACAGAAGTCCAGAAACAGCCACAACTGATCCAGTAGCAAAAAATCAAACCCCAGGGCCTCTGTTTTTATGTAGTGCTTGTTTTGTGTGTTGGGTTTTAATGGAGTAGCAAAACTTAATGCCAGTTTAAGACCCTGTGTCAGAACAGTGTGTTGTGCAGGGGTTTTGTTCAGTTTGCTCACTGTGCAACTGCCACATTGGCAGAGAACCATGGTGAGGTGGTTGCCATCAGTTCTACTTCTTTCTAACACATCTGAGGCACTTCTCCAGAAGGTTATTTTGAATGAGGTCTTGAAAACCACAGCCCTCTTTGCATTGGCTGTGTATCTAGGAATGAGGGCTTGCTCTGCTGACTTTTAACAAGCATTTTTTTCTCCTCCTGCTCGTGGATGTGCTTGCAGTGTGCTGTGTAGCAGTTGCCAACCTTTCTGTCGTGCTCTGTTGCCCAGATCCTTTCCATTTTAGTGGTGAGTATGCTTAAGATAGAGTGAGAACTGGCAATGCAGCTCCATTCTCCCAAATATTCATATGTAGACAAATCTGGTGATACTTCTGGAAAGCCAGCAGTCCACTAGAGCCTACACTGTGTTCTGCTGGAAGTATACTCTGGAAAAAAAACCCAGAAAAACAATTGTCCAGACTCACTGAAGGTGCTTTGAGGTTGCTGGGCTGCTTTTGGACAGAGGGGAATCTGTATCCAGCTAAATCTGTTTCCATTGCAACTGTGACTGGCTTGGGAGAAATCAGAAGCTGGGTTGCTTTGATGATGCTCAGTTGTGCTGAGAAACAAGCTGCTACACTTCAATCTCCATTTTTTATTATCAGAGTCTCTCCCATGTTGCTCTCTGCAGCCTCTGAACACACAAGGGCATGTTCTCATGCATGGGTTGTGAAACTGTGTGAGGAGTGTGTAGGTGGCTGGGCAGAAGCTCAAGTTGGACATGAGAACTTGTCTTATAAGAATGGAATTCTTATGCAAGGTGCTTGACAGCTGCCTCATCTCTGCTGATGAATTGGCCTCCTGAGGGCTCAGTAAATATTGCCATGTAACCATGTATGAATCATCACTGTGCTCCAAAATCATCAGAACTCCCCAATATTCCTTGGTTCCCTGAGCAGAAAGTGGGCAAAGCACCTCCAGGAGAGCAATGCCTGCCCCCCTTCAGGGATCCAAAGCCCCACAGGGCCCTCCTGCCTTCCAGCTGGGGAAATGCCACTAAGCATCTTGTCTATTTGGATCCCTCCTTAGTAACTTCTGACCTCCTGGCTTTGACAGCAGCAGGTTCCATGTGTTTGCTCTAGGATGAGGCAGAATATTGTCACATGGTGTGCTGCTTTGGATAGAAGCTTAATCAAACCTCACAGGAGTTAAGGAAGCTTCAAATAGGGTTTGAAAACTCTGAAGACATCCTGTAATTTCTCACTGTAGTGTAGTTGCTGAGCTGATCATTTTTCTAGCTAAATTGGCACAGTCATGTGCAAGCTTTTAGGTAAATGCCTTTTGATAAAACCAGAAACCACTCTATGGCAAAGTGCAGGAAAACTGGGGAACAAATGTTAATTTTTTATTTTTTTTTTTCAAGAAATAACAATTCCCAAGTTACAATTTTTCTTTCCCAATTAGAACCAAGAAATACCAAAAGTTTGATGGGATGATCTAATTCTGATGTGATTTCAGGACCAGACTGTTGAACCAGATAAAACTGGGCCATGGTAATCTAAAGCTCCCTTGAATCAAACAGGATATTTTAGGGACACCTGTAAGTACTTGTGAAGACAAAAAAAAAAAAGGGTTTATTTTGTTTCACTTCAACTTTAGACAGTCTCTTTCCTTACAAATCTTTACTACACATATATGATTCTGAAACTGGAAAAAAACCCAAACCACCCCCAAATGTTTATCTGCAACACGAGTGAAGGACACTCTGCTTTTTGTTGTGCTGTTGGTTGGTTTTGTTTTGTTTCTGGCTTTCTTTTCCAGGACATACTTGGTGATCAAACAAAGGAGAGGAAACAAGATGGGAATCTTTACTGTCTTTTCCTGTGCTGCCCACACCTAAAGTGCTCTCCTCTCACTCTAGCTTAGAGGGAGGGAGGAGCAAATGTCCACTACTTCTGTGCTGTGCTTATCAAGCCTCCTTGGAGGGGTTTAGAGTCTCTTGCAGCATCAAAAGTAGCCTAGAAATGTTTGAGTTTTCCAGTCTAATGCAAAGCTGATGGCTCTGGATGTTGCTTTTTATGTCTATTAGAGCCCTAGCACCTGGAACTAAGGAATTACTTGGCAAATTCAACTTCTATTTAAGACAAGTTGACATTCCAGCTGCCTTCTGTTGCAAAGCTGACAGCTCTGGAGTCCACACCTCAGTAACTAGAGAGACAATGTGAGTGGTTTGCATTGAGACAACAGGAATGCTGTTGGTAACACCACTTTTTATTTTCCTGAATTGTCCAGTATAGGTGTTTGCCACCTTTTTCCTTGGACTTCCACTATATTCCAGGAAAAAAAGACTTTTGTGTTGGGAGTTGCCTGGTAACATACAGATATGCCTGCAAATTGGCTGCTGGTGTGTTGAGTCATGCAAAACATGGGAGATATTTTTATTTGGACTGTTGCAATAAGCAGATTGTCTGTTTCTAGAAGACAAACCTGGGAACTGAGTGTTGGGAAAGGCAGAAATGCATGTGATGGAAGGAGCCTCTGTGTGTGTGTGTGTGTGTCTAAACTGATGGGGTCTCAACAGAGCAGAGCAAAGGGGGAGAATCATCCCTCTTAAAGGTCATAATTTAATTAATTTTAAACATGCTGGTGTGTTGATCTTTGAGCTGTTGCCTTAGGTTTTATTCCTTTTCCTCTTATTTTCAAATGGAGGGAGGAAAGAGTAGAAAGGACAAAGGAATGACACCCAGAGGAGGGCTGCTTCTCAAACCTTGTCTTTACTTGTAGTTCTCATTCTGCTTTTGAATATATTTTCACTTCCCTCCCAAACCCTCATGTGTCCTCCAAGAAGCAGTCTACATGGGAAAGCTTAACCATGAAAGCCCAGGTAGGAATTTATACCAGGATTAAATTTGGGTTTAAGTACCCATGTGAACACTGGTTTTGCTACAAGCTTTTTTTTTCTTCAAATTATGGTTTTCTTTTCTTTGTTAAATTTTAGCTTATGACAAACTGAGCTGGAAGAGCTTCCAGCAGGACAAGTCAGGCACATAGCTACAGCTATATATCTAGCAGAGGAAACTCTCAGGCTTAGACAAACCCTCACTATTTCATCTTAGAATGTTTGGGGTTTTTTATTCTAGTCAGTTAAACTGAGAGGGAACTATTTCAATCATTTCCTTTTATAAAGTACTATTGATTTGTTTTCCATTTCTTTGAAAATGAGGGAAACAAATTAAATTCCATTTCCATTTTTTTTTATGAAAGATCATCTTTTGATGAAACTTGATATGAAATGTTGGCCTTTTCCATCTTATTAGCTATTTAATAAGGAAAAGGTCACTAGAGCAGCTTGACTAAAGATGCTCTGCTGGGGGAGGGCTTTGTTTTCAATGCAGGGAGGAAGACAGGAGGTGGTGGTCAAGTTCCAGCCCAGGTAGGACTTTTGGTTTTATGCCTTTGGTTAAATCCATGGTGAGACCTGCAGATCTTGGAAACTGCATCTCTCCAGCCATTCAGAAACCATGGGCCACCATGTCCCAAATCAAGATATATATCAGCTGATATTACTCCAAGCTGACCAAAATATTTTGGCAATGTATTCCTTTTTATTTTTACTCTCCCCTTTACCCCTCTGTTTTCATATTAGACAGTTCCTATCTGCTTTGCTGGAAACAAGGGTGAAAAAAATCACATTCACCCTTCACCAGATGTTAGTTCATCCCTGCCCAAGAGTCATGAGAGGAGAAGGTAGCAATGCTCAGTGCATGGGAGGCTTGCTGGCTTTAGGGTGTGCAGTTGCACCTTCTTGTTTAGGCAGCTTCTGAGGTACTGAGAATGGAGCCCTAAATTTAGGAATGAGTCCTAAAGCTCTCTCCCCAAGTCAGGTAAGAGCTGGAACCTCTGTGCCTTCCTTGTGTTGCAGAAGCTGAGAGGCTGTTGACTGATGGAGGGTAGGAAGCAAATTTACAGCCAGATCCTTCTTAACCAGTTTTTCCTCCCAGATGTTTTTCTTTCTGTGTTTGTTTTACTTTGGCAATTAACTAAACAAATTGCTGCCTGAGCAGTGGGGTTAATGGTGTCTGGTTTCCTTCAGTTTCCTCTGTAGCTTCCTCTCTGTCTCTTCATGATTTTGGCTTCATCCTAGAATCCTAGAATGTTTAGGGCTGGGAGGGGCCTCCAAAGGGCATCTAGTGCAGCCCCCTGCAGGGAGCAGGGACACCCTCAACT
>JANHGL010000607.1:0-12223 GCA_024611195.1 Ceyx melanurus
TGATGTCTCCTCTCAGGCGCCTCACCAAGCCGCCCCAGTTCCCTCAGCCTCCCTCCACAGGGCAGCCGTGCAGAGTGCCCGGCAGCAGGCAGAGCAGCCTGCCCGGGCTGCACCAGTGTCACCAGCTCTGCTTGGCACGACGCGGCAGGAGACGTGTGAAGGGGTCAAGAAATGGATGGGCTCTTGTAAAGATAATCTGTACATTCAAGAGTCACCCTCTGTCAGCAGCTGGGAGGCCTCCTAATGCCTTCTCTAGAGCGATAAAAACTGAGTTATTTTTGTGATTTATTCCAGGTAAGGGCTCTGGGTGCTGCCTGCACAGCCCAGCCACAGCCACCCCCCGAGCGGGCAGACACGCAGGGGTGAAGGGCTGTGTGTAGGTGACTCGGGGTCATGTGAGACATCTGTAAGAGTCTAAAAACATGTATATTTCTAAACAGGTATATTTAAGTTTGCTTTGAAAAACTGAACAATAATCCCCTTTCCGCTCCAAAAAAAAAAACCAACCCAAAAATTCTTACCTGGTTGTATCTACTTTAGTTTTAATTTCAGCTTATACATGGAAAACACTTCTCCCACCCAATCCTGTCTGCCTTCATCCAAAAGTATTGATAAATGCATAACAGATAAATACTTTTTCACAACACACAGTACCTAAAATGCTGCCTGTCAGAGACCTGCTGCATGCTCATGAGAAACGAGCTGGCAAAGCTGCGCGTAAGTGTTTAGAAAACTTATACACAAAGCCAGGAAAAAAATAGGTTGAGACAATGAGTGATGATATGACAGCATGAAAGGAAGAAGATTTTTCTAAATATGACAAACTTAGTTGGAGGAGCTGGTTTGCTTTATTACAGTAAAACATTACTGACACTCAGCACATTTCCTCCAGAGTTGTGCTTTTTAAAATTATTTCTTTTTAAAATTTATATAAAGCCCTAAAAAAATGTGAAGACTGATCTACAGCTCTCCATGAACTCGCTGGTTTTTCCTTCATGCAATTGCATCTTCTCCCTTCTTTTCTCAGTGCAAATCCAGTGGAGAGGAGGGTGGGGTGGCCAAGGCAGCAGCTCATGCTCTGAAGTGCCACTTGCAGGAGCCTTCACAGCTTCTGGGGCTTTTCTAAGGCACCCTAGTATTTCTGGCAGTGAAGGCACCAAGCAGCAGCCCCTTACAATGGGCACCTTTCACAAGCTCCTGTTCTTCATCTGTCCTGCTCTGATCTCCAGAGGTCCCTTCCAACCCCTGCCATGCTGTGATGCAGTGACTCATTCCTTCCTCCTGATTTAGAACAGAGCAGTTCAGCTGGAAGGGACCTACAACAATCATCTAGCCCAGCTGCCTGAGCACTTCAGGGCTGACCAAACATTAAAACGTTATTAAGGGCATTAAAGCATATTATTAAAGGCATTAAAACGTGTTATTAAAGGCATTGTCCAAATGCTGCTTTACACACTGAGTGGCCTGGGGCACCAACCCCCTCTCCAGGAAGCCTGTTCCGGTGTCCGACCACCCTCCAAGGCTCCTGCTTTGGAGCAGCAGCTGGTTTTGCTGCCCACGTGGACAGCAAATAGGTCAGTGGCTCCTGCTTCCCATGCATCTGCACATTAATTATTTTTTTATAGAGCAAATAACTATGTTGTGGAAAACAGCTGCACTTTTATGCTGTGGACAGGAGAAGGCAAAGCCTTGTTGTGCCTGGCTTTTCATGGACCAGTCTTCCAGGTGTCCTGTTTGAGTTTTTTTCCTTCTCTGACTTTTAGAGTGTCTGTCATGAGATGCTTTAAAATGCATTCCTGGTGCGAAGTCGTGTCCTGAGAGAAGATATCCCTGCGTCTATTTTAAAACCTCCTTCTGCATGCTGTAGAGGTCTGGCAGGCACAGCACTGCCTTCCCAAGGTGCTGAGTGTGCTGGTCAGTAGCTGTAATCATTTGGTGATATATTAAAATGTCTTGTAAACCAATTTGCAGCAGGTGAATGATTACTCTGCTTGAAAGACTTCAATATTCCCTTCTTATTTTTCAAAGCAGATACTTATTATAATACAGGTTATTAAACATCAAAGGTTTACCTTGTCTTGAGACAATTTAGCTTCTTTTAGAGGCTCATAAATGCTTTATTGTGCATGGTCCTGAATAAATATTTGATTCTATATGAGATCAGTATTCATCCACTGGAAGTTACAGAGCTGCTGAGAGCATGGGCTCGCTTGCCAGTCCCAGAGCCCACGTGAGTTTTGATGGAGCTGTCACCCACCTCTCCTCGTGTCACTTAAGGGCCATCTTCCAAAGTTCATCTGAATTCCTTGTCAAATGCTACAGACTGAAAATCAGCTCACGCTGCTTCGTGACCACCTGAGTGCTGGGGCAGGAATGCAAATGCCTCAGGGACAGGGCACGGGCAGCACTGTCCTCAGAGATGCATCAACAAGCAAAGGAACCCACCAAGAGTCTGGGGGTGCTCAGGCTCCTGGGTCAAGGCAGTGAACCTGGCTGCAGGCTCTGGAGGTGTTTCTATGTGCCCACAATTCCACATTAACTGGAACAGAGCAGAGCTGACACACATTTCCTGCTACAAGGGAGAGTTTCTCTTCTACTGCCTCCAAAACTCATGTGAGTGCAGGTACCTTGAGAGGAATCGTCACTCAGCCTCAGATCCATCAATAAGATCTTCGATATTGCTTTCCCAGGATCAGTACTCACAACCAACCATCAACAGAAAGACCCTGTAAGCACTGCAGCTGCTCTGCCAGCAGGACAACTCCCATCCTTCTTCACTGAGAGCTGCTGTTTCATGGGTTACAGGCTCAGCTCTTGGCAAGGAAGCAGAGATGCAGAGTAAGTTGGTTTTCTCTACTGGAGGAACTCCCAAAAACTTGTAATATCTGTTGTTTTCCAGTTTCTCCCTCAGCAAGTTGCACTGGGCGGGCTGAATCACTGGGAAAACTCTGAACGTGGCACATTACGTGGAGCTGCAAAGAGAGCAAATCTTCCCCTCAGACAATAATTAAGGCAAGCATGAATCAAGAGACTCACTTTGTGTTTAATTATTTATTTTCTAATTTATTTAATACAGTTGTTGATTTCCAGACGGATTTTTTAATGACTGGACTATTTGCAAGATAAAATCTTCAGAAGAGATGCATATTACAGCCGCCAGGAAAATGCCACAAGTTCTGTTTCCCAGAGTTGTTGCATGTTCCTGGGGTCATGTATGCAGAAGCTCAGTCAGGAAAACAAGATGTCACATGTGCCATAAAGTATTTTCCAAGCAGGCTTTGGGTTTGCCTCACAACATGCAAACCTCAAGTAGGGAAGCGGAAAAACTTCACCTCTGCTGGGGTCAGGAAAGGATTGCTGGTGGCCCTGGGTGGATGATAAAGCTGACAGGGGTTGGGAGCTGTGGCTGCTCAGTGAGTTGTTCCTGTGTGCTCAGGAGTACAGAAACAGGCACAGTTCAGTGCCAACACAGACACAGCCAGGTTCTGCGTGGTCTCCTGGAGAGCTTCACGATGTGCCTGTGCTGAGATCCCAGGGGAAGAGGGAACAGATTGCTTTGCTTTCTTCTAGATGAAAGCCAAACTGGAGAGTAGAGAACAAAACTTGTCTAGTGCTGGTCAGAGCCATCACATCTTATTCTGCTCCAAAGATGTGTAACCTCAAATCCAGTAATTTCTTCCCTGCGTGCCAAGGATCATCTTCCATTTTCACTGCTGCTTCCTGCATTAGCCAAATGTTTGGGGAGTAATATGGTTCCAAATCCACCCTCTTTCTTATTCAGAGAATTTATGCCCTGCCATTCACAAGGACTGTAATGACACGAGTGGATGATAAGAAACTGTTCTTCCAATAATGATTTAAAGGGGAGTGTGTGGGATACCAGCCCCCTCTGCATCATAATCCACCAATTGCTCTGATAAACGCAGAGCTTGCAGTCGCCTGGCACTGGATTCTTCAACTGTCCTAAAAAAAATATGAAGGAAATTCACCTTTTTATCCCTCAAACTGTTTTTCTCAGGAGTGGTCAATTCTTGGTAACTACTTTTATTTAAGGAACCCCCATGTGCAGCATCCCTCTCTGAAACAAATTAATTGGGTGGTATTGATGTATCTTAATGGAAGGAATCACATGTGAGAAAGGAATTAATTTGAAGAGAGGAAGGGTCCAGGTAACTGTTGACCAGCTGGAGATGAGGAAGGCAGAAAGGTCTTGTCAGCATCACACTGATCATCCCCACAAGGGCCTGTCACTGGCTGTGAGACTCCAGATGGGAGCTGGTGCCCCTAAGCAAGGGGCTGTGTTTGGGATGGCTCCTGCCTGTGGGGTACATGGGGATGATAAAGGGGTCCTTGTCTTGGCCAGAACGTGCAGCAGTGAGAGGGAAGGTCCCCTCACCCACCTCCATGTGGGTTCCCCTCCTGTGCCAGCAGGCTGCTCTCTCTTGTCCCCAAGGCTGTGCACCCTGTCAGTCCTGGGCAAGGAGCATCCCTGGTGCCCTGCTCTGCTGCACCCTCCACTGCCCTGCCCTGGGGAGGCAGAAGGTCTCATCAGTTGGGTTTGGCATCGCCCTGCTCCAGCTGCCCGTCCAGGGAGACACATCCCAGAGCTTCACACCACAGAGGCCACAGGACATAAAAAAGGCAAAACAGCAACAACAAAAGGGCTATAAATTAATAATAAAAGCTATTCTTATTTATAAAAGCTCGGGGAAATCTCCATGCATATTTATTTCCCATGCCTCTTTATGAGCTGAGTGGTTATAAGAACTGGTGTCGACTGTGGTGCTCTGAAGGTGGCAGCTGCCGAGGGGTTTTCCTCTCTGGAACTGGTGATGCTGGTCTTCAGGAGATGCTGTCGCTGGGCTGCTTTCATTTTCTGGATTTCAAAGGAGAAAAGCAAAGCATGTGCCTTTCAGCTATCTGTGAAGCTCGTTTGCTCTACGGGGAACCCCATAAGCATGTCACAGCACTCATCACAGTTTTGTACAAACGCTTTTTTCCCAGTCCTCAGCCTCCCCCAGTCTGAGGGGGAGTGATGGTCCAGAGATCACCACTGCAGCTTGACAAGTGCTGTCTTCCCTTTCCCCCTCCAGCTCATGCCGTGAGTTCACATGGGGGAAATGAACACAAACCACAGGTTCTTTTGCCACAACATTTCCAGAAACTACCTGAGAGTCATTTCTGTAATGCTGGCTTATAAACTGATTTTTAGCTCAGGTTGGAGCTGAGGAACAATTTCTTCCCCTCCAGGGCTGTCCCAGGCTGCCCAGGGCAGGGGTGGGGTCCCCGTGACCCCTGGAGGGGTTTCCAAGCCCCTTCTGGAGCTGTGGTGCTGAGGTCCATGGGTCAGCGGTGCCCTGGCACTGCTGGGTTAATCATTGGACCCGATGACCTTAAAGGTCTCTTCCAACCAAAGTGATTCTGTGATTCTCTGGCCTAGAGATGAGCCTCGGTGTTGGTGATTTTTTGGGTAGGGTTGTCCCAGTGAACCCCAGCACCCTCTAGACCCAAGATCCCCCCTGAGGGGGCAGCTAGCCAGGTCAGGGGGGCTGGGGGCAGAGGGGCTCCAGTAATCCCAATTTAGATCAGCTTTAGCTCCTGTACAGCCATAGCTTCAAGCATGATAATCCGTGTCTGCAGGCTCTTGCATCCTCATTTTCTGCAGTCTGAACTGTTTGTGCTGTAGGTAACCAGGAAAATAGGTCACTCAGTTGCTTCAGGTACTTGCATTTGAAAATGCAGCCAGTAAAACAGATTAAAAGAGAAAAAGAGGGAGGAAGGAGGGAAATCAGACCAGTGTGGTGAGGCATTGTGAGCACCTTATCAACTGATAATTTCCTCTATTATTTTCTCTCTGGATAAATGTTAGCACAACAGTATTTACAGCACAGATACAGCCCTGTCCACGTGAGCTTGAGTGCACAGAGCCAACCAGATTAATAAACACAGAGGAAATCTAAAAGCTCCTGACTGCTTTGGCATGGCCAGGGATATTCCTCATAGTGGGAGACTCAGCAGAGATTCACAGAGCTCACTATGGCTTCAGGTGCTCCTGTGGGGTTTCAGAGGAGCTCAGAAGCAGATGAGTGGTGATTGAATGGACCCCTATGTTCTGGCAGGATATTAATCATATGAGCAGCCAACATGTGAAGGACAAATGGATCTAAATGGAACAAGGAGACACTGGATTCTCCCCACCAAGAGCCAGAGCTCCATCTCAGGCCAGGGCTGGTGCCAGAGCTCCTCAGTAGCTGCTGGTTCTGGTAAATCCCAAGGGCATCCCTTGTCCTGATGTGTTGTTTCAATATAACAAAAACATTCCATGTGCACAATAAGAAGAAAAATCAATTACTAAAATATTGGTGGGCTACCTCCAAACCCACTCTGAACCAGACCACCTTGCAGAGACCACCCTCAGAGACAAGAGAAAGTCAGAGCCATACAAAACCAGAGTATTTCATATATTTCATATGACCTGCCACTGCCACATTTCTGCTTCAGATTCTCCCAAAATAACAGATATCCAACCTCCTTTTTTAAGGAGACATTTCAGATTTTACCTGCTGAGGGATTATAAAGGACAGATACACAATGCAGGTAAAAATGATAATAAAAATATTTCATCATGACTGCATTTTAATCATCCTAACATATAATAAAAAGGAGGAGACAGGAATGAGGCCTCATTGTGCCAAGCACTGTACAAAATGGTGTGTTTATCAGAGTGGTGTGTTACACACAAGGTGTGTTCTACAGAACGGTGTTTCATCATCAAAATAGTGTGCTATACAAAATAGTGTGTTATACAAAATGGTATATAGTTCTTCCCCCTCCGTTTCTTCTCCACTTTTCCTTACTGGTGGCATTTGCATTTCTCCTCTGGCAGTACCTTTCTGTTCACTTCTCTCCAGGAAGATCAATGCAGCCAGAGAAGGGTGAGTGATTCATTTTGACAGCCATAATTTCAAATGGGCTCACCTTAAAAATTTCCCCGTGTCCAGTTCTACAAAATGAGCAACCCCATGCACACATCTCCATCTGACAAGCCTCCTGGCAGATCAGAAGGGCTCAAATAGGCTCAAAGTGCTGTATACCTGAAAGCAGCCTGACCAGGGGTGGACAGGGCATCTGCAACCACACTCAGTAATCCTGGACTTTTCAGACAGAGATTTAAGTCTCAGCAGTTTAGAAGTGACCTGTGGTCCACTGGGAAGGGTTGCATCTGAGAGAGAAACATCACAATTCCAGCATCACTGTGGGCAGGTTACTCCATTGCAACATGATCATTACTTTACTTGAGGAGAGGATTGTCTTTTCAAGTGTCAAAATGTTGAGTTGAATTTTTTCCTAATCACTGATCTTTCTTACTGTGTTGTATGCCATGTAGAATCACAGAGTGGTTTGGGTGGGAAGGGACCTTTCAAGCTCATCTGGTCTAACCCCCCTGCAGGGAGCATGGGCCATCTGCACCCAGAGCAGGGTGCTCAGAGCCCCCCCAACCTCCCCTGGGATGGTGCCAGGGCTGGGGCAGCCACCACCTCTCTGGGCAGCCTGGGCCAGGCTCTGCCACCCTCAGCATCAACAATTTCTTCCTTCTATCTAGTCTGATATTACCATAATCACTGGTCTGTGCTACTATTGTGCAACTGCCAAATTAAGAACTCTTTAATAATTCAGATTTATTACCTGCGGTTCCTCTTGACCAAACAGGAAAGATTCTATACACAAGTAATTGGGTTTGAAGTCTAAATGATCTATATTTATTTTTCTTTAATTACACATGGAATGTTTAAGTGTTCTGTTCTAGCTGCTCTATTCTACTTTAGTCTGTTCTATACTTCAAACATCTACTCTCATAATGATGGGTTATTGTTTTAAAAGAGCTCACACCCTTCTCAGAATAATGAGCCACATTCTCCTTGAAGATCTCATTGCTATGCATTCTTTTTTTGAATCAATAACTTTGATACTTATTGATTTGCATATTTTTATGCCATACGAATGATCTATGTTATTTTTACTGTAAATGCCTGTTTTTATGAGCATAATGTGAGGAATGTGCAGTGTTACACAAACAAATGTGTAACTCAAGTCTTCTTCTCAAGAAGAGACCAACACCAACCTGGCTACACCCTCTTGTTCTCTGGACCTGCTCCATCCCCTCAATGTCCTTCTTGTGCTGTGCTGCCCAAAACTGGACACAGTTCTCAGGAGCTGTTGCTCTCCTCCAGCCCCCTGTGAACCCCCCCAGACTGATGGCAGTTGGGACCTGGGGCTGGGAGATGAGGCAGGGGGATCAGGGGGATCAGCTGGGAGGTGCTCAGTGAATTCAAACCAGCTATTCACTGAATGCCTCCTTTCCTCAGAATTCACTGAAGATGTGGTGTAAAGCTGTGCACAACCAGCTCTTTCGGTCACAGTATTTATTATTCATCACCTCTCCAGGGGACTGAAGATGTTAAATGTGCCAGGCTGGTTCTTTGTAGGACACAAGAAGCATTTTGTCATTGAAAATATTCTCACTCCTTCCCTTGAAGGTGATCATATTCTGAGGAGAGCTCCCAGTAACAGCAGGGTCTGTAACCAGGATTATCTCAAGTAACACAGGACACATCTCTACAAACACATTCTCTGCAAAAAGGAATTCCATTCCTGATTTAGTAACCTCGAAAGAGCTCTTTGCACCCTGCTTACCGGGAGTCCAGATTGTTTCACAGCAGAATCTGCTCTGTGGAGCAAAGTCTGTGCTCAGTGCCTGACTGGGACAATTTCAGGTCCTTGCAGCATCCTGCAAGGATGAAATGATTAACAACAACTAAGTGTGAACTACTCAATCTTGGATTTTCAAAATCCAGTTAGTGAAGCCAGAGCTGGGATGGTGACAAAGTGGCTCTGAAGCTTTTCTAGCCCATGGTGGGGTCTGGACAGGAGCCTGGCTTGTCTGGGAGTAGCAGAAGCCAAAAAGTGGCTTAAACCAGACCTCTGGTACAACATTTTGAGACAGTGCCAATGAACCACAGCGTGGAAACAATATTATTTTGAAGAAATATTGCTTCTACTTGGCACCCGGTCGTGTGTCTGGTCATTGGCCGCTCGGGATGAGGGACTGGAGCACTGGCCTCATTGCTTCCCCTCATCCCACACCATAGTTGCTTTGAGCTCCCTCCTTCTCCCCACCTCTTAAAGACTCCTCCAGCAGTGACATCTGGTCACTGTTAGACCTTTTTATCACATGAATTTGTTCAGCTCCTGTGTGATGGGGATTTGTGCTCTGGCATCTAGAGCAGCATATGGCAGTGATTTCCCACCCCGCACAGGGACTGTGTGACGTGCAGGCTGCCTCCTGCTGCCTTGCAGCTTAGCCCAGTGAGCTTCCTAAATTGCAGACTGAAGTAACATCTTTCCAGGTGATGGGGAGGTGATGGGGCCCTGGGCTATCTCTGGGCTACCTCTATGGCAGGTGAATTTTAAAGTCCTCACGCTTCAGAGGGAAGTGCAAAGGAGTAACAAAAGCCATCTGCTGGTGCCATGCAGGTGGTGCAGAGACTAATTCAGAGACTGAAAATAAAGAAGAAAATCAAAATAAGTGAATAAACCATACTGGTCTGCTGATGCTTTGAAATGTTCAGAAGTGCTTTGTAAGAGCAGCCTAGTTGGTCACCTTGTCACCTTCCCTCAGGAGACCAACATCACTCGTACCCCTAAGCACAAATGAACTGCAGCAGCCCTTCAAGGGAGGAATGGAATGGGACCATAATGTGATCTGGTTTAGACTGTGGGTGGTAAAATCCCGGTGGCAAGAGACAGCAGAGAAGTCCACAGTTCTTCTGTTGACCTCGTTTTATCCCTGGAAAGGAGCAGAACTTCCCTCCTTCCAAAGGGTGTTTCCTTCCAACAGGAGAAGAGTGAATGTCAAGACGTATTAAACCACAGCACTGCCGTGAGATAAATATAGCTGTGGTGGGAGGACACCCTTTTCATTTTTCATTGCAGCTCAGCGCTGGTGTTTATGAGGAGCGGCAGCTTGAGGAGCAGAAGGCTCCGGAGGGAGCAGGTACAGTGCGTATGAGCCTGCTCCTGCCACTGCTCAGATCCCCAGCTCACACAAGCTCTTCTGGGCCAAGGGATCTATTTTTGCACGTGCTGCTTGGGAAGATGGGATAGACTTATCAAAAAGAAGAGGCATCACCTACAGCCAGAGTGGCTGAAAACTACCTAAATATCCATGCAAATGAGAAATAGCACTTGAATTGTAATAGTGTCAAAACACAAGTTTTTGGGTAGTAATATTAGGAGAGGCACCTTTCTAGAACAGCCTCTCTAATCAAACGTGCATTTTGAAACGGCAGTCTAAAGAGAAAGAGTGACTGGGGGTACATCAGTTATGGACACATCGGGGTCTCGAGGGTGAAACCACCAACAACTGTAGAAGATCAGCAAAATCACTGGGGAAGGAGACATGTGGGGCTGGAGTGTTTTCTTGGGGTGGGAATTATGTCCTTCCAAAAGCCAGGGCTTGGTGATGGACCAGCGAGTCCCAGCCCACGGTGTGTGTGCTGTCAGCAGCGTGAGGGATGTTACAACAGCTCCCATCTTGTCCACAGGCATCTGCCTATTGATTCAACTCTTCTCTGGATGAAATAAATACCTTGGTGTCACAATATTCTTGCTCTCAACATCCTCACGCCCGTTCCTGTCCCAGTCCTTTCTGGTGGGCATCAATAACGTCTCTGCTATAACTCAGTGTGAACATGACCGTGGTGCACAGAGACATTATTACTGCTTCTGGGAACTGCCAGCAGCAAGCACCCGGCCACACACACGGATCTTCTTGATGAGAGGCAATTCATTTTCTTTGCAAACAGGAGCACTTTAGGCAGCCATGTAACAGGGTCTCTGCTTCAAGGAAATGAATTACTAATGGTTTTAGGGGGAAATAGCAAGCCATCACTTAGTGATCAACAGCGACTTCCAACACTTTTTAGCAATGACATGTAGAGTCAACTTCATCTTCAGCAGACTCTTCATGCCATGCTTAGTGGCACATTCTTGCTCTTTATCCAAACCATGGTTACCTTGGCAGACTGCAGAGAGGCAGAGCAGAATGTCATTGTTAAAAAAAAAAAAAAAAAAAGGAAAAATAGAAAAGATGAAAAGAAGAAAATAATAATATAAAAAAAGTGTTTGATCAGCTCTAAGCCAAGGTGAAAGCTTATCAGGAGCAGCAGCGTGAAAGAGCAGGATTAGCAGGTGATAAAATAATTTAGACTTGAGGTTTCTTTCCCCCAGCATCCAGGACACAAGTGGCAGTGCTTCACACTGAAATAATCACCACGACCTCTGCAGCACATCAGCAGGAGTGTCCTTGTGCCCTCCATGGCACCTCTGGGGGTGTGAGGAGGTCTCACACACATGTGGAGGCTGCTGGACCACAGAGCTTGCCTCTTGACCCACACCAGGAACAACTGTTATCCAAAACAAAGCAAAATGACACAGAAATGCAGACCTAGAGGACTTGGAGGACTGTCCCAGCAGCACCAGACCGATGCCCATGTAGCCCACACCCTCTGGGCAGTGGCTGTACTAGCTCCTGTGGCAGTAACCATGGCAATGGGCTAACATGGAACAATCCCAGCCAAGCAAACCTTTAGCCCTTGACTGAGAGGATGCATCATTCAAAGAGATTTAAGGCACATGTAAGAAAGGCTTAACGGCTTCTGGTCACTGGGTGCTGTACTGGACCTGTCATTAATTGTTTTTTGTTGTGAATTGACTGGTTTTCTTGTTACCTCTCCTGTCTTTGAAACCCTTTCTGATCATCTCTGTTTTTCCACAACAAGCAGCTTTGTTCCCTTTGCAAAGGCTGCTGCTGTCTCTCCTTCCCCTTCTCCCTGCAGCGTGCATCGCCTCCAGCTCCACAGCTGACCTCGGCCAAGGATCCCATTGCCTTTGGACCTGTCCTTAGAGACTGCCTGGGCCACAGTTAGAGTTTGCTTTCCACCCAAAACAGTTCCCTTGCAGCAGTTCTGTGAGGGACCCAGTTAGTGACCAGACCTTTAAAGGTCCCTGCTACCCAAAACCATTCTGTGATGCTGTGATTTGTGGAGGACTTTAGGAGAATTATATCAACCAATGGCATGTTCCCTTTTCACAGAATCACAGAATCACAGATATTAGGGGCTGGAAGGGAGCTAGAAGATCATCTAGTCCAACCCCCCTGCCT
>JANHGL010000607.1:12323-22377 GCA_024611195.1 Ceyx melanurus
ATATGCAATTCTGTATATATTAGAATCACAGAAAGGTTTGGGTTGGAAGGCACCTTACAGATCATCTCCATCCAATGCCCCTGCCATGGCAGGGACACTCCCACTAGAGCAGGTTGCTGAGAGCCCCATCCAGCCTGGGCTTGAATATATAGATTATACATATCAAAGACATTTTATGGACCTCCTCTATATGCACCTCCCATGTGCTCTGCTCAGGCTGGAGGCTGGAAGCCCAGCACAGGTTGGCAGCAGCCTGGGGCGGGGAACAGAAGCCCATGCCAGGTTTGAACCATGTTGAAATCATTGCCCATCCTGTTGTTTCAATGGCTTCACTGGTTTGTAGCTATTTCGTTTAGCTCCCTTGTTCCCAGAACCTCTCTGCGTGTGTGCCTGGAGGCTGGTTTGCCCTGCCTGCATTTCCACTGCACATCCACAGTTTGTGTGGATCACCCCCGAGGAGTGATTGCAGTGATCTCCGTGTTTCTAACAGCTCCCAGGTGAAAACACAATGTTTGCACATTTTTTCTTCTTTTTTTTTTTTTTCCATCAAACTTCTAGTTCTGTTTATTCTCCAATATTAATGTTGTGCTCTAGCACTGATTTGCAGTTTTATTTACCTGGCTGCCTTTAACAGCCAGCATTTGCATGAATTCCCCACATCTATGTCCATATTTATATATATATATAATAAAGTAAACCACTGAAAGATCATCTGAACTTTATTTACTGAGGCCATTCCATAATATCTTGATCTGTTAAAATTGTTACGGCATTTTAATTTTCTTCTGGTCACCCAGCCAAAGCACAGATACCCTTTCCAAAGACCGTGTTCACAGTTGAAGCTGCAGAACACAATTTCAATATTTACCGAGTATTGACTCTGCTGAAGGATGCGTTTAAATGCCAATATTTTGCTTTAAAACAAAAACAAAAAAAACAACTGATGTCCTCTATAAACAAAAATCTGTGACTATGATTTTAGTTTGGGTTTTTTTATACCCTCTTTCCTCTGGGGGTAACTATATATTCCTTACTCAATGTTGTCAGTATATTATGCAGTGAAACAGTGATTGTGGATCTGTCCTTGTCCAAGTGCTGCTAAAATTACTGGGGCACTCAGTTACTGAGCATAAGTCTGCTGGCTTTTTCTCTTTCTTTTATTTCTTTCTCATATTCTTTTCTTTTCACTTCTCTCTTCTCTCTCTCCCTTCAACCACCTGAACACATTTTATTTCTTCTATTTGGCAGATTTCATTACTATTTTGTTCCTGTACTGCTGGTTGTTGACAAGATCAAGAGGCACTTGATAAAGCAAACAAAACAAGTGGGTTTCCTCGGCGAGGTCCTTCTGAGCTCAAGCATCACACACATTCTGCTGCAGTAAATGGACATTTCAAACGACTTAGGGAGTGAGGAGTGGGTTCTGCTCCTGCTCTGTGGTTGGGGTTTTCCATCCCACCATCCAAGCGAGGGCTCTTCCTGACATCCAGTCCAGCAGCCAGAAAACTCCTACACGTCCCACGGTAGCAAGGATCATCGTGAGGCTCGAGGAGGAGCAGCCCAGAGGTCCCAGATCACGGCTCCTGTGGGAGCAGGTGTGGGTCTGGTTTGAAGAGGTGAGGTTGTCCCCCTGTCCCACCCTCATTTACATCTCTTGCTAGCCCAGCGAGCTGCTGGTGTCTCCTTGTGATGCTCTGTGCACTGCTCTGATCCTCCCCCGAGGGCTTCAGCCCACGATCAGACAGCTGCTGGGAACAGCACGAGGGGTGATACTGATCTCTAATGAACCTGGAGCCCAATGACCTCTGACTGACCTATTGACTGTCAGCTTTGAAGATCTCTCAATCAGCTGCCCTTCAAATACAAAAAGTATATGTCTTAATGAGGAATTCCACTGTTAGGCAGATATATATTCTATATATATATTACTTCTATATATTGTATTACTTTTGTATGTCTAAGGTTACAGTTGTTCTGAAGCAGTAGCCTTGTTAATTTAAATATATACTAAACAATATAATGTTAACTGATTTACCCTACCTTAAATAATGCTAATAAGCTCACATCTTTACTAAATAAAGTTATTTCATCCGTAGTAATAAAGCTAGGAATTTGGAGCTTATTAATTAAGGAAGTAATAGGCATCCATTGCAGTAAGGAAAATATAACATTTTAAATGCAAGGAGACATTAAAGTAATTTCTGCCCCATTTACTGTGTTCTACAAAGATTGCAGGCAGATGCGAAAGAGCAGAATAAAAATCAGTGAGACATTCTCAAAAGTAGTGTGAAATTGTACAGAACAGGAGCAAAATGGGGCAGGGGAAAATATTGATGCCCTTCTGTAATTTTTTTCTTAAAGTAACTAAACCAAAACAAATGTGATGGTCACTGGCCCCCAACACCAGCAGCTGGTGGCCAGTTCTGCAGGAGGCACCAGTCCCATGGTGGTCCAGGGCAGCATCCTCCACAGCCTGATTCTGACACAAAGGTTGGCACTTTCAGTCTGAGTGAAAACACCCTCACATTGTAAATAGTGGTCCTTGCATGACTCTTTGCAAGCTAAATATCACAGAATCTCAGTGGGATGAGTGTGGGAAGGGACCTCTGGGGACCACCTGGTGCCACCCCCCTGCTCCATCCAGCTGTGTACCCTGGGAGCAAGCAATGGCCTCTCTTCAGGACACCACCAAACCTCGTTTGTGCTCTTTCCAAACCCCTCAGGTGCACAAACTGTGGCCCGACCATTGGAGGTGTCCGGGGAGGCTGGAGCTGGGTGGGCTCTGCACCCACACTCAGCTGTGCCCCTCACCATGGTCCCTGGCCATGGGCAGCCACTGTCTTCCCACCGCTGGATGGTGTCCAGATGCTCCTCCCTGCCCAGAACTACTCTGAGTTGGACTCCACAGGGAAAAGACTTCAATTAATCAGCTGCTCATTGGTGTCGTTCCTTAGTAAGCAGCTCTGGCTGAGCCCAGCTATGAAGGGCAGAAGGGACTGCACCCTGCTGAAAACTGCTTCTACATAGGCTCCTTATGAGAACACACTAAAACAAGTTTTCTCCTGAATCTTCTTCCTGCTGTGTGGATCTGGGGTTTGTGAAACAGCCATCATGTCATTATCACACGACTTCGTAATACATCTGAAGGAAAGGAGAATGAAAAGGATCTGGAATTGCACATAAACATAAACCATAAGTTTGCTTCATTTGTCCAATAGTCAAGATAGAAATAGGAAAAAAAGATCAAACCATCGAGCAAGGTTTGACTATGCAACAAGCCTTCCCCACCTTACGCAGAGAAGATGGATTTGCATGCTGAAGTTAAGCCTGGATTTACGGCGCAAGCGGCAGTAGAGCTGGCAATCATCCCCTGGATGAAGAGAGGACGGTTCTGTTCATCCAGCTCACGCGTGGTCAGCTGGGGACGGCTGTGTGAGCCTATTTATGTGAAGGCAAAAATCCAAGTGAAGCTAAATCTGTGTAATTGATTTCATTATAGAGCTAATTCCTAACTAGCACAGCTGCTGCAAACGTTTGCTGTCCTAATGTGTACCCAAACACCCAGCAGTGCAGGTGTCACCTGGGCCACGTGATGCTCTGCAGCGCAGCCGAGCGCGGCTTACAGAAACACCATTCGGGCCCAGGAAGGTTGAAAGAGGCTCTGTGAAGTGTAAACATATTGAATTGGCTTTATGGAATGGATTTTGGCAATAGAATCATTGAATCACAGGCTGGTTTGGGTGGGAAAGCGCTTTTTAAGCTCATCTGGTTGAAACCCCCACCCTTGCAGGGAGCAGGGCCATCTGCACCCAGAGCAGGGTGCTCAGAGCCCCCCAACCTCCCCTGGGATGGTACCAGGGCTGGGGCAGCCACCACCTCTCTGGGCAGCCTGGCACAGGCTCTCACCACCCTCATTATCAATAATTTCTCCTTCTCTCCAGTCTCAATCTCCCTCTTTTAGTTGAAACCATTCCCCCTTGTCCTGTCCCAACAGACCCTGCTCAAAACTCTGCCCCCATCTTTCTGACAGGACCTTTCTGGGAGCCTTCTTCTCTCCAGGCTGAACAGCCCCAGTTCTCTCAGCTTCTCCTCACAGCAGAGCTGCTCCACCCCACCTGAGCATTTTTGTGTCCCTCAGAGTAATGTAGCAGTGCTCTGCCTACAGCTGTTCTGTCAATATCTGAACTACTGGATGTTGAGCCCAGGGTCAAATTTTTCCACTGTTGCAGGAAAGAGTGTTGGGAAGTGTCTGTTCTGTGCTGCAGCTCCAGGGGAAGGGAAGATGGATAGGCAGCACAATGCTATTGACTGGGGCACAGGGAGGAGCCCCTGCCAGGACAGCTCCGTGTTCTGGGAGCGTGCATCAGCCCCCTCCTAGCTTCTGTGTGGTGCAGGAGCCTGGAGGGATGGAGACCCCCCATGAGGATGGGCACCCTGGCACCTTTCTGAAACAGTTATGGTGCCAGCTTTCCACTGGAGTCTCCTGGGGAGCTCGGGGGAGGTACTGGGGGCCCTGCAACACCTCTGGCCTCCCCGTTCCTCTGAAATGGGGTAGGACTGCAGCATCACTCACCAGAGATGGTTCTTGGCACTGTGTGGACTTAAACCTTCTCAAATGTTTTCAGTGTCCTTTTGTTTGAAATCTTCCAGTCATATACATCCCAGTTTGTTTGCTCGTTCCTTTCGTTTATTTTGTTCCACTTGGTGTCTGATTTTGAAAGTGCTGTTGCTGCTACTTCAGTATCACAGACCCAGTTCTGGCCCTAAGTGCTCTCACTAAGCACCGGTTTAGGATTAAGGCATTTTGACACAGACACTCCCCACGGTGCTCGCACTTCCAGGCGTAGCTATTTTCTTGATAGAGCACTTCAATGATCTGTCTAAGTGCTCTTCTAAGTGCAGTCTTGGCACTGGGCACTGCCTGGAAACCCTGACTCGTCAGCCCCCGGAGCAACGGATCCAGCCTTTGATCTTTCTCTTCCAGGCATCCTTCCCATCTCTGCTCCAGAACCTCAGCGCCCTCTTTTTCCTTCCTGAAGCATCTTTATGGAATGTGGGGCTGGGTGCCCTGGCACACGGACACAGGCAGCAGCTCTCACTCGAAAGCACTGACAGAGGACCAGAATTTCTTCATGAATTTAGGAACTGCATTTCTGCTTTCAGTTCACTTGTAATATCCCGGGCTCAGAAACATTCTTCTGAGTGCATATATATATATACACACACGGTAATTATCTAACAGCGATTTGTTACTTCAGGTTGTCATACACTCTGAGAGTGCCCTCAGTGCATTTAGACTATATCTGTTGCTATCAGTAATAAATAAACCTAAGACAAAGATGTTCAGGTCATATACTAATATCCTGACAAAGAAAAAAATGGTTTAGAATGAAGAAAATCTGTGCTGCACAGCTCAACTGGTCCAGCAGGGAAGCATAGAAACATGGAATTGTTTTAGTTGGAAAAGACCATCCTAAGATCACAGAGTCCAACCAGTCCAGCAGTGCCAGGGCACTAACTCATGGCCCTCAGCACCACAGCTCCAGGGCTTGGAAACCCCTCCAGGGGTCACGGGGACTCCACCCCTGCCCTGAGGAGCCTGGGACAGCCCTGGAGGGGAAGAAATTGTTCCTCAGCTCCAATCTCCACCTCCCCTGGGGCAACTTGAGGCTGGTTCCTCTTGTCCTGTCCCTTGGGAGCAGAGCCCAACACCCCTCCAGCTCCAGCCTCCTGCCAGGAGCTGTCAGAGCCAGAAGGTCTCCCCTGAGCCTCCTTCTCTCCAGGCTCAACAGCCCCAGGTCCCTCAGCTGCTCCTCCCCACACTCCTGCTTCAGACCCTTTACCAATGTTTATGGATATGAAGCAGAATTCACCGCAGGTCAATGATTGGTAAAAGAAAATGAGGCCACTAGGGGTAAGGATGTGCAGGACAAACCATTCTGCTGCTCAGCTCCATCTGCAGAGTTCAATAGTTTGTTAGAGCCATGAAGCAGCAGAGCAGAAATCTTCCCTTTTGACAGGTGAAATGCTGCCATGCTCTGGAAGTGAAATGCTTGATCCTGGACAAAAGCTCAGAGACCTTTGGTGGCAATTTTTACTGGAGTGTGTCCTCCCTTTGCTCTGTGGAAATTCACATAGTTAGTGTTGGGGAAATGTGTAAAGATAGTACCAATCTTTTGTAAGGAATGAATTCCAATAGGTCTCTGTGCTTCCAGAGTGCTCTGTCCGTTTCATTTCTAAAGCAGTGCAGAAAAAAAAAAGCCATGATTTTGTAAATGGCTTGTAAGAAAACTCCTCCCTTTATGTACTTCAGTGTTGACGTGTCTCTGCTCTCCGTGTGCTTTTATTTGAGGATTTATTGCTGCATCCCCATTAGACATTAATGCTGTTTGTTTCTTGGAGCAGCTTTAAGCTGGCTGTCTAAGCAGGATCCAAGTGCAGATCAGCTGGCACCAGGCCAGCAGATGGATCAAGGCTCTTAAGTGGCCACGAGATATCAAACGCATGTGAAAAATTAAACCTTTTATCTTGATTGCATTTCAGTAACGTGGAAATTAAAAGGGTGTTTGCGCAGCGTGCTAACTTCAGCATGGGGCCCAGGGCAGTCTCTGAACACAGACAGTGGAGGCATAAACATCAGAAAAGAGAGAGAAAAGGAGGAGGAAAGAGGAGACAAAGCAAGGCAGGGCCAAGCTGTGCAGAAGCAGGGCTCTGGAAGCGGATTCTGCAAGTCCTGTGAACCCTCCAGTCCCTGAACACGTCACCATGAGTGTTCTTCCCAGCTCCTCCCTGATCTTCTCTCCTGATCACTTTTGATAAAAGCAGCAAACTGGATGTTGACTGAAGTTGTGGGGTGAATGAATTTAAGGAAATGTTCAGCTTTTGAAGATTCTTGCCTTTTCTTCTGAGGCCATTTTGCTTTGTGGGCAATAAATCAGAGGAACCTTTAATGTGCTTCACCAGATGATACCACTGGGCCCCTCCAGACGCTTCTTTAGCCCGGGAATTTTCTGGCAAACTCTGAGCAAAGGTGGTTCCATCCCAACCCATTCACAAAGCTGGTGTGACAGGAGGAAAGATGGGAGAGCAGGGCGGGGGGTGTGGGTGGGAAGAAGGATGGAGGGGCATGAATTTAATCACACAAGAGGCTGAAGCACAGTCTGGCAGTGTAAATATGCATTTATTTCAAGTCAAGTTTTGACCAAATGGAAATCACTTGTCACTGGAGGTACATATGGCTTTGGGATATCACCAAAAAACCCTCATTTTCCTACCCCTGAAGGGACTGTGCAGTGATGTGAATGAGAAACGAGTCAGAAATGAATGCCTAGCAGGGGTTTAGCTGTGCCTCTGCTCAGGGCTATCTCTGTTAGATCCTAGAAGGACTTTGAACAGACATGTGTTAGTGGAGAAAGTTCAGGGTATGAGTAATTACGTGTGTGTGGCTAGAAGAGCAGTAAAATAAAGCCACTTAGCTCCTTTTCACATGGAGTGTTGCAACAACTGATTTTGAAAAGGTATAGACAGGCACCTTCCAAAATCTCAAAAGCCCTCGACAGTCTGCAAATCCAAAGAAATACATTCCAGAAAGGCACTTTTTCTTTTCTTTTTTTCCCCACCCTGATTTCTGTCAAACACATATTCCGACAGGCACAAAACAATAAAACAAAAATAAATAACAGAAAGCCCAAACCAACCTGGGAAAGTGTAAGTCTTCAAGACAAATGCTTTGTGAAGTGCAGTTTTCAAACATGATTAAAACTTGCGCTTAAAATCTAAGGCCAATAAGGAATTCAGAATATCTGCTTTTCAGCTCGATCCCACCAGCCAAAACCAGCACACCAGTACAAAATAATATTGAGCATCCATCTGTGCAAGTACTTGAGCAAGCACAGGGAGCCTTCGGTGAAGCCTGTGGTGGCTGCCCCCAGAGCTGAGCTGTGCCATGCTTCTGGGCCAGATGTCACCTGCACCAGAGCACGGGGAGCACTGTTTACAGCAGAATCCACAGGCAGCATGGCCATGACCATGCCTGTGAGTAGTGGGGGGAAATGAGGCTATTTTTCCCGAATCCAACAATCGTATGATGTATTTTTAGCCCTCAAAAATCCCTTTAAACACCAGTGGGTGTAAGCAAGATCGTTCCCCAAGGGCGTATCAGGTGAATGGCCTGAGGAGTGCTCAGTAAGGACTTTCTCAGCAGCTTTGCCAGGACTGTGATGCAGCTTTGGAGGAAGGTAGCGTAAGCAGAAGTGCTTTTCTGAATAGCCGTAGGCAAAATGTTTCAGAGTGAATCAGGGACAAAGCTTCAACAGGACCCAAATTACCAGAAGCCTCCTCCCTCTCACATATCTGTCCTAATTCAAGTCTTTTGACAAGTCTAGTAGAAATGCACACCAAGGACCACCCCTCCCCTACACACTCCTCCAAAATCACTTGGTTTTCTCAAAAGCTGTTTTTCTTTGCACACCTTATATCTTTTATGAGAAGTTCCGTGTTCTCTTTATGCCACCACGTATCTGTGTCTCATCCTGGGTCCTTAGGTGAGGAGTATCTGGGTGTGATACCCCTGTTGTGAGCAGTGTTCCACTCTGATGTCCAAGAGCAGGTCTCCCTGTGCCTTCAGCCCCTGTCACTCTGCTTTTGTCAGAGCAGCAGCTGCTGGCTGTGTTGTTATGGTCATAAACACTCTTGTTTTTTTTAGACAGAGCCAAGGTGGTTTGACCTTGAACTTTTTTCTCAACCTGAAGAGGGAGCACCCATCGTTTTCCAAATGGAAGGTGTTTTTTTCTTCAGTGTTGATCCCTAATGTTCCATGTCTCTAAGGTTATGGGGAAACGAATGACACGTCAGCTTTGGGATACTGCCCAGATTTGAAATGGATCCCCTGTTCAATCTTCCCCTGAGCTGCTCCAAAGGCTTGTGCATTTCAGCTGCAGAAGAACGACACAAAGTGCATTCCCTGATCTACGCCAGGGCTCTGCAGCATGTTACAGCTACTTAAATTTGCAGTGAATTCATTAAAGATAAGGGAGGGGAGCAGTGAAAGCAGCAGCTCCTCACACTGTTAATGTACTCACAGTGTACAGCTCCCAGGAAAACAACAAGACTCTGACAATGAGTTTCAGAGGTGTGTTTATGACAGCAGCAGTGATAAGGGATCGGCAGAGCTGCTCCCTGCATGGCCACCCCTGCCACTCACTGCTCTGCATGGGCCAGAGGTGCCGTTTGGAACCTGGCCATTGTTTTTAATCCCCTGAGCAGACAGAGCCTGCCCTCAGGTACCTTCCGACAGCTCGGTGCTGTCTCAGTGCTCGTGGAGGGCTCTGCCAGAGCAGCAGAGTTAAGTGTGAGCCAGTAGAGATTTATTAAGTTTAAGATAGGATCTAGGGGCCCGGAGCAAATACAGTTTACACTATTACGTGGAAGCAGTTGGAAAAAGACCAGGAAAAAAAACCACCAAACCAGCCCCACTGGCATTAATGTTTCTGTCAGTCGCTGAAAACAGCAACTTGATCTGAACATCATAGTTAGCTCTGCTGTCCTAGAGAAACGGGCTCGAGCGCGGGCTCTTCACATTTGGTATCTCGGTAGGTTAGATGTTTGATTTTTATTTCCAGCCATGGAGAGGGGTGATCTGTTAAGGAATCTGCCCGAGTTCCTTGGGGCATTTTTTTGCATTGTCTGGGTGAAAATGCCGCTCTTTGTAAAATCCCCCTGTCTGTGTTTCCTCTCTAACAGCCTGACATGAAAAACAAAGGCAAAATCAAAGCTCTGGAAAGAAGAGCTGGAAGAAGAGTGTGTCTGTTAGCAAGAAGAGGCACAGACAGCATCTGTGCAGGGAGTTCAGCACCACCTAACAAGCCATGCGGAGTTCACCACCACACCCTGGGATCCTTCTGCTCAGCAGTGACTCACAGGCACTTCAGACACATGAGATGAGAAACTGTTGGTGCTGAGGGTGAGGAGAGCCTGGCCCAGGCTGCCCAGAGAGGTGGTGGCTGCCCCAGCCCTGGCACCATCCCAGGGGAGGTTGAGGGGGCTCTGAGCACCC
>JANHGL010000608.1:16280-37886 GCA_024611195.1 Ceyx melanurus
CAGGTACTGGAAGGTGGCTATAAGGTCTCCCTGGAGCCTTCTCTTGTCCAGGCTGAACAACCCCAGCTCCTTCAGCCCTCTGATCATCTTTGTTGCCCTGAGAAAACAGATAAATCTTTGATCAACAGCCTGCAGTTGATTTTGGGTACATACACTGTTTAACTGAATTCTTTCTTATCCTCCATAAAATACCCCAGAATTCATGTTGACCTCAACCATTTAAGTCTGAGCGCTTCCTTTTACCCTAGAATGAGTCTTTACATTTTACCCTGTATTCTTATTGTGTCTTACTGTTTGGAGGAGATACAGTGCTCACATTCACATATGTTTTACAAAATCACACCGTTTCCTTTCTACGTAAGTTCACCATTATAATTAAACATTTAAACTGTGATGCTTTTCATTGAAAATTCATGTGTTTTTTTGGCTTCCATTTTTATTCAGATGGAAGTCAAAAAGCCACATTTATACCAGCTTTGTTATCAGGATCCCACAAACAGTAATTTCTTACTAAATTAATACATTAGCACTAACATGAAAAAATGATTGTTTAAATGAACCCTACATGGCTTTTTTTTCTAGTAATCTATTCATTGTGTAGGTAATTCTTAGTTTCACTTTTAAATGGTACTAGTAACTAGGCTGTGGGACTCACCAGGATTTCTTTTTATTTAAGGGTTGGGCTTCCTTCTGTTTTTTTTTTTTTTTTTTTAACATTAAACTATACAGTTCTCTCATTAGCAAACTAGTAATAATTCCGTTTGTCACTGACACTGCATAAAACTCAGTGTACAATGAAGAGGACAGGTGTCAAATTAGATCTGAAACCTCACGAGATTAATTTTTTCCCAAGTAAATGGATCACTGTTCCCAATAAGTTTCCAAATTTCAGAAAATAATTCTTAAATGAAGTGCTTCTTAAATTAAAAGTAAAATGCTAATCTGTAAACTTTTTGCACAATATGGATAAGGTACAATAAAGCCTTACTCCGTGACACTGACTGATGCACATTCCCATCCTGTGACCACTTGTTGCCCAAGTGCAACATGTTGAATGCATCAGTCCCCTTTCCATAGGGAATGGTAGTAACAACTAGTGTAAAAAAGAAAATAAAAGTAATTTTTAAAAATAAGAAAAAAGAAAAAAGGTAGACAGACAACTTCCTCATTCAAAGAACAAGAAAATCTCATCTAACAGTACTTTGCTCTTGTACACCGACTTCTTTCTATCAATGCAGTAAGTGGATTATGAGGCTTTGGAACAGCCAAGTACAATCCCACTTTAAATTCATTTTTATTCTACAAGAACACATCATGACACAACAAGTGAGATCCTAAACTGGATCAATTGATCAATTACTTCGCAGGGATTTCTGAGAAGGTATTGATGCATTTTCTGTTCCTTCTGTTGTCTTTCCTCAGAAAGTAACTGTTCTCTTAAATCTTACTGAAGATCCTCTTCTAGGATAAGAACATTATCGTTGTTTTCAAAAAATCACAAACTCAAGAGGCTTTGCTACCATCCTGATAAAAGAGCTCTCTTTTTAGTGTTTGGCCAGTTGAGTCTGTTGTATGCTTATGAATTCCTTGTGTCTGTCTTTTCTAGCAGGTTCATGAGCTGTTGAAACAATGAAGCTTGGTTCTCAACAGATTACTGTACTATAACTGTGGATTCTCTAACATGTCACAACAATTTAAATCCCACTGTTCCTTTTATTTAGAAGAGTATGTTTATGTAGGAGAGGGCTAGGAAAGGGAGATAACACAGCAAATGTAGTCAGTTATCTACCTTTACAAAAACTGCAGAAGTTTGCCTTTTGCACATTCCCACCCTCACCAAATAAGATTGAAATAGGTTCAAAAGAGACATAAAGCACCTCAATAATATTTCTAATGCATTTAAAAAAAGTTGTCATACCAGGAAAAAAAAATATATCTAACCCCTGCCCTATTTAAAAAGGGGATCAAAATTAACAATACCAAAGCACCCCACGCAGCTGCTGTTCCTTGTCCCCTCCTGTATAGGGATCCCCAACCCCTCCTCTGCCCACTCAACTGTCCTGGCAGGGACAGGAGTGATCAAAGTACTTGAAAAGCCACATCACCTTAGCAAACCAAACTAAGAGTCATATATCTTCCAAAATGGACAGGAATATGCCTTCATAGATATAAATTGTGTAGACCAAGAAAAGCTGAGACATTCCCCAGAAAACAGTTGTAAAAATTCTTGGTTTTTCACCCAAGCAGCATGTATTTGCCAAAAATATTTAGGATACTTTGCTACCTTAAAGCATTTGGAATATACAAAGATAAATAAATGCATACTGAAGAACTATTTTAAAATACTGATTTCTCTGTTTTCAAATGAATACACATTCCTTTTATAAAAGTCTTGTTTCAAAAATCTTCATTAATTCAACAGTTAAAAAAAATAAAAAATTCAAATATCCCAGAGCTTCAATAACACAGGATTTAATGCTTATCACTTTGCCCCTCTGAGTTGTTAGTCTGTTTATTTATTTATTTTTAGTGAAAGGAAAAAGGCACAAAAATTAGGGAAAGGAGGTGGTAAAAGCAATTGCTTGCAGCTGACAGGTTGGTTTTTTTTCTTGTATGTGCATCATCTTATAATCTTAAATTACGTTACTAGCTTATAGGCTATGATAGTATATAAGTCTTCAAAAGGTTTAAACCTAAGAAACATTTCCCTATCTTGGTTGATAAAAATTCAAAGTACACTTGATGAAACTAAAACACCTAGTGAAAACTTAACTAATACCCATGAAAATATTTGGAGGTTACCCCCTCAAGTGCAATTTCCTCTGTAACATCTGGCTCCACAGAGTTATGCTCCCTCAATGGGAAATTTGGAAGTTACAATAAAACTCTCAATGATAAAGCAGTATATGAAACATCACCACATGAACAAGTGCCTTCTAAGGAATAAATTATAAATCAGTCTGATAAACACAAGTGTTCCTCTCAAAGACAGAGCTTAACCCAACTCCATTCATTTTCCAACATCCATGAGACCACTTCCTTGACAAGTAAATGCCTGGACAGGAAAAGCACAGCTCAGTATTATAGGCCCAAAGACTCCCACCACATTGACACCGAGACCATAGGAGAGCTGTGCAGAGATGATGCAGAGAACATCACCTTCATCTGTTACACTTAAGCCACACTAAAATAATCAGATTTTAAGTAATCTTCCAAGATGATCATCTGTAAACAGGACACTTTCAATCATTTTGCTGTTTAAATAAAACTTTGACCATCAAGTGTCTTTTAAGGAACCGTAACAATCTCAGAGAAGAGGAAGCTATTAATGATTTTGCTGATAATATGAACAGACAATAGCAGTAAGTGCAGGTAGTTTAATAAATGACTAAGGTTTAGGATGAGAGGCAGCTTCCTGGTCCAGGACAGGTTGGTTTTGTATCCTGAACAAACTAACAGCATAATCACTTCCACAGAATAATCTCTACACCTTACTACTCACATTATGTCTAAATCTGAGCCTATCTTGAGAAATTATGAAATAAAGTATTGATCACAGTCCTGCTAAGAAAAATGCTAATGAGCACATTAATGTAGTGCTAAAAAGGCACTATTCTATGGAGAATTTAGTTGAGCAGTCAAGGTAATATCCATTCATTTGTACAGCTGTATGTAACAAGAAAAAAGCCCTTTAATGTGAGGAAAAGCCAACTAAATTAATAGCTTTATGTTTCAGAAATGCTTCTCAAGAAAGCAGTGAGTATAAAACTGGAGGAGTAACAAAGCAAATTAAAGCACTTCCAGTATTACTCATTCAGTGACACATAATACATTAGTTTGGGTTTCAGAAAGAGTGAATGGACATGCTCAGACTCCATTAGGGAAGGCACTCTAACAGTGAATAGAACAGCTCAGAATTTGATATAAATCTTCACGTATTTGTCATTCCTGGAAAAAGGCAATGGTGGTAATTAGTAAAAAATTATGCTATTGCTAATTAGCATCAATGCTAACCAAAGATTACTCATCAATAAACACCGTTCATAAGTGAGCCTCTGCATGTTCCCACAGCCTCAAAGGGCCTTTGCCTAAACCTTCAGACATACAGCATAAAGCTATATCTACTGCTGTGGCCCAGGAATGACAGAAGCATGTGGTAAAGAAAGAACAACAATATTTTAATAAAAAAGTTATGAAGGAGAAATCCTGATTGTCACAAATAGAAAGTAGCTAAGAAAAGAAGTTGATGGCAAACTGAAAGGCCCCATTCCATTTACTTAATCCAACTAATGGTCACACAAAAGAACAGCAATGACCTTACTGGAAAGAGAGAGATGAATGACTTAAAAGCACAGGTATGTCAACATTTTTGGAAAAGTACCTTGCCAGGTGACAAGATGTAACTCAATATTCAGAATATCCCACTACGGGTTCTGGTGAGCTTTTGAAGAAATATGTGAGACTAGAGAACTTGGCAAAGAACTTTCTCCCATTTCCTTGCAGCTCTTTGGCTATTGTTTAAGCTTATCCATAGGTCTGTAGGTTGATGGGGGGCTTGAATCTTCTCTTACTGCTCAATTAGACAGTTGCAGCACCAAAACAGCCATCCAGAGCTGATTGCTATAAACAGAGCTTCTCTTCATTTTCTTCAGGGAGCTGCCATTATGTGAGCAGTAGTAGCCAGGCAGCTATAGTAAGGAGTGCTTGAGAACAGGCTGCCAAAAATCTTTCACCAGCTAAAAATTAGGAAGCTGCTTGATCAGGCCAAAAAGCAGAGCTTTTACTTCAACTATCATCTCAGTGGCTCCTAAATGGAAAAATTTCAGAAAATACAGAGTGGACAAAAAATTCACAATGTAGTTTCTAATCCCCTGTCAACAGAAGTATAAAATTTGATAAACATGCAAAGGCCTGTCTTCTCCAATTTTAGCAAGGACATGGGAAAACACCAAATTTATATTGTGTATGAGAAGAGCATAGTCTAGTTTCATGTTTCTTAGTTATTTTAACTAAGTCCAATAGAGGGACGATAACAAGAATTTAAAAGCATATTTTTCCTTTTACACTTTCCCTTGTGAGATGCAGCAAGATTTTTCTTTGCTCAACTTTAATGAATTTTAGATATTAAAATAGCATCCTTAATTACTGCTTCAAACTTTTATAAGCTTTCAGTATTCAAATTTTACTGTAGCCTTTTTAATACCCTTAATTAGCTAAATGAAATTTTTTATGCTAAATACTATAAATTAGTGAGTACTCTACCACTGCAGTTTTCTAATATGAAGACGGCTTTTTCGTATTATAGATGTGACAGGTTCTCTCATTTAATGTGGTTGAGCTCACCTCCCTACTCCATTATACAGTTAATGTTCAATGCAGTCAAAATTGCTAGTGTCCCTTTTCATCATTAATTGCACATTTCAAGTCCAACGCTAATCAATTCTCAGACCATGACCAGCAGGAAAGAGCCATCTCACCTCTTGTTCTTTAACTCAGCCTGGCCTGTTCTACTGTTATTACTGTGTTCTCCTGCCTGTGTCATACCTTGCCTTCTAAATGATGTTTTTCAGTAAGGATATGCTGCTTTAATGTGCATTTTTTAAATGTCTAGCAAAACATATGATCAACCCAGCTCAAGTCTCTGGCCAGTCCCAAAGCAGAGAAGATGTATTAGACTGATAATGGGCCTTCCAGCCCGATACCTGGCTGGAAGAGGCAGCAAAAGAGAAATGCATGCTTCAAAAGCTGTGCAACTCTAGAGCTATTTCCATCCCTGAGTTTTACATTTCTTTATCAAAGGTGTTAAGAAATATGGTAATAATACTGCCAAAGAGCTAAAATGGAACAGACTATCTTTTTTTGACTAACTGCTTTTAAGCTTACTGCTCTTTTCTAGAAATACTGGGAATTACTTATGAGTTTCCTATGGAAAGCACCTGTCTTACCTGCAGGCAGAAACCTGGACTTCACTGTATGCTTTAAGTAGCTGTTTAATGTTTTAAAATATACACCTTGAAAAAAAAAATAAAAATATCACATATCCTGCAGAAGTACAAAATTCCTCAATATCAAGAATTCACAGACAATTCCCCATTTGATACACTAAGGAGAAAAACCCAACCCTCGTCTGTGTTTGAGCTTTTTATGCCTGGGTTATTTTTTCTCCTCTTTGTATAATTTCAGTTAAAAAGTGTGAAATTGATTGCCTAAAACGTTATTTCTGCAAGTACCATTCAGAAACAGAATTGTAAGAAGGAATTAACCTTGTAGACAGGAGTATCATGAGCAGATCTGAACAACACAGCTATCATACCACATCTGCTGCCTTCCGTGGTGTAACTGAAAATTTATATGGGACTGGCTTCGTTTCATTAGAAAACTCATTTTCTTATGGACATTATGCTATACGGTGACAACATCTCCAGCACATAGAGCTGATATAAAATAGATCCAGTTTTCCCTCCCCTACATGGCTGCCAGCGAAGTGTATTTGACCACAGAAATACCCTGTCTCCTTCAGAGTAACACAACTCATGCTATAATTACTAGATAGTCAAGAAAAGGGCTCCTAGAAGAACATATGGAATATGTAGTGTCATCAGAGTCACATTAAGCCAATGTAATTAAGTTGCCATTCTACTGTAGTAAGACTGAAATGACTTATTTCCTTGCAGAAGGTACAGACACCACAGAAATACTAGATAAAGATGGCTATTTTCAAAGGCTCGTTTCTGTCTGATAGACCTTGTGGATACTGCAGCTTTTAAATAAACTGTTTTAATGCCAACCCTATAAATGAACACTAGTGAAGCCCAACACCAAGCTCTCACAAAACTTGAACCTTCCTTCACCGTCAGGGATTCTGCCCTGTTTTATTCAGAAATTAACGCAGACAATAGCCATCTTCCAGTTCCAGAAGCACTTGACAGATTAGAGAATGCAAAAAGAGCCACTTACTGGTTTTGGCAAAATTTCTCACACTGAAGCTAAAGCATCTCACCAGCATTCAGAAAGCAATGCTTGGAAAACCCTGTATTTTAAGCTAAAAATTATGAGTTCCTTACCAATTAGTACAAAAGCCTCTTCCATGTGTTTGCAGTTACTCCTCAAAAGATGGAGCACAGCTTCATTAACATCAGTAAGCAGCAATGGAACAGTTAAAAGTTTCTCTAAGAAGAGTGTCCATGTTTTCTTTGAAGACAGAAGATATTTCTCAAACATGAAAAGGCAATTTGGCAGCCACACTTGAAAACAGGTTGTCATTTTGAGCAGCTGTTGCCCTTACTCAAACACCAGGAGAATGATCTGGAAGAATGAGGTATCAGATTAATTACTGAAGAAGGAAAAAAGAAAACAGAATGATATTTTAATTCACTAGAAAAATGAGAACCTGAACACATTTTAAAGTATCATTTCAATAGGAGGGGGTTTTACAATTAATTTATTTAAATGTGAACATTTAGAAGTTCACATTTTTTGTTTGCATTGAATGTTCTCTAATGTACAAGATGATTTCTAATCTGCTTCCAAACTCCCACACTAATGAAGACTTGGATAAAATTAAACTGTGTAACAGGCAAATGGAAAAACAATTAGCATGGTAGTTCAATTTTGACTTGCAAATACAAAATGGTTTCCTGAATTCAACAATTATCATTACAAGCCCAAGGTAAGACTGAAATGCACATTTAAAGTCTGTGATCTCTTTTGTGAGCAGAGCCCTCAGGTTACAGGGGATAATGAATTCTTAAGGTCAAAAAGACAATTTGTAAGCACAGTGGATTATTTTAAGGACAAATCACTTTGTCAGCTAGCTGGTGAGATTCTTGCTCCAAACACTAAATGAAACATCTAGTTCTTTGCTGTCATAAGCAAGAGATCCTGATTTGAGTTGTTTTTTAGTTTTTTAGCTTCCCCTTCCAACTGGATGTTATCCTCTTCTATTACAATGTTTCTTGTTTCTTAAATTTCTTTCTTCAGGTAAGAAAGAGATATATCTGTGATAGAAAAGCAGAAATTTTTTTGTTGTTGCTTTCAAAATAAACTGAATTTTACCAAGTTTGTTAACTTAGAACTTCTATACAGACACTGTGGAAAACCCCTCTAGACTACTACAGCAGAGCAGGAAAACAGTTTTGGAGCTTCAACAAGGATTCTTCAAAATATTGCAAAGACTGAACAGAAGAGAGCAGAAGAGAAACTGACAGTGGAATCATGCCTTATATTATGAAACCAGAAGAAAAAAAAATGCGCTAAGACTGAATGGATTTTGAAGTAAACACATAAAGCTCAAGCACCTTATACACAGCATCAAACTCTCAAAACATCAGAAAGCATATTACTTTTTTTTTTTGCCTTGGATATTTTAGACGTCTTAGAAGAGCGATATATTGGTAAGTTATATTACCATGGAGGATGAGTTTCTCTGGATAGTACATTTGAAGAATAAAGTACTGATGGGCTCCAAGTTATAATGATAAGGAAGAAATCTGTATTCTGAAATAATGTACTCCTGTAGCATCTGCTGTTATCCCTAGCAAAATGCTCAGTAACAGAACAAAGCATGCTCCACTAGGCTGAGAGACACAGAAGGATAAAATCAAAACACCAACTACTTCTCCACCCTCAAACCTCAGCTTCACAATTATTATACATCAGACCACAAACTACTGTCTAACCTGCAGAAATACCTGTCTTCCAACATGCTTTTACTAACAACCACCAAAGAAAATGCACAGCAAAACACAGCTACCACCACTGGGAAGTGTAGCTTAGCAGGGAGAGCACACACAGGAGGAAAGCTGTTGGATGACTGACGTTCTTCACTACTGAAAGATTTGTTCATTTGATGACAAACCGACTGCTAATAAATTTCAAATTAATTCAGTGTGTTGTAAAACAGCACAAACTAAGCAGCTCCTGACAATCTGGCAAATGCAGACAGCATTGTAACTGCCAAGTGAAACATACAATATCCCCTATTTTATTCTGAGAGCTGTAAAGAGCACTTGTTCCCTACTGGAGGCATGGCCTGAAACAACCCCTCAGCCCTGCCAGGCAGATGACCTTGTGCTCCAAGCAGGAGCCAAACTGCTCGTAGAGGAAACAGCACCAAGGGTGGAAGGAGCAGAGGTTAATCACTCAAAAGCAGACAGTTGGGGGTGACAGGAGGGCAGCAAAGGTGATAGCAGTGATTGTCACCTAAAAAAGAAGAGGTGGGAAAACACTTCTTCAGAACAAAAATGCACTAAAAAACAATTAGCAATGTTTATCAGTACAAAGTTACTAAGCGAACAAAATTCAGTAAAGCCTAAAAAACAAAAGCTAGCTCCATTGCAATTCTAAATCTTCATCCTACCTCTACCAGTAGTCCCAAGAAAAATCAGCCTACAAAACACAGTAAGAGAGTTTCAAGATAAGCAAACAAGGAATTAAATGCAAGTTTCAAATCATCAGACACTTAAGATGTAGATCTGAATCTATACTATTTTAAGTTATTAACTAAAGATTACACTTTGATAGGGAACAAATACTGTATTTGAAGAAACCAGGATCCAAATAGCTAATAACTAAATGTTGCTAATTAAGTCACTATTTCTTAGGCAAATTTTAGAGGAAGACTGTATAAAACAGAGACTACACTCACATTAAATGTATCCCTTTTTCACTTTTTTAGCACACATTTTTCGATTTTCTCTCTCAGCTTTTTTCTTTACTCTTAAAACTATCATAGTTTTACCAGGGAAAAAAAAAAAAATAAAGCATTCTTTTTCCACATTGTCAGAAGAATCTTGAAGATTTGTACCATTTTACAGTAACAAAAAACCCAGCACCTAAAATCAAAGGATGTAAAGAAACCGGTGTTCCAAGTGTGCTTTCAACAGCTTGACGCTGAACAAACAAGGCAGCCTCTTTCTTCACTATTCTTCATGAATATTGAAGACTGCAGCTATCAAATGACAACACAGACAACTGCATCAGGCATAACATCAAAAGGAAAGTCATGATTCTCCTAGGCAAGAGCAATAAGAAAGCCACAGCTCCTGTTTGATCAAATCACATCAGCCAAGAAATGAATAAAATCTTTATATTGTACATCTTGCTAACCACATATGGGAAGCTGGTTTTCCTAAGGGGCAAATACTAATTTCTTTCACCAGTGACAGTTGCTTTCCATGCTGGTTCCCATCCTGCTTTTCATTCTCCATTTGTGAAGAGGACGAACATGCCTCTTGGCAACAGAAAACAAGAGTGAATCCAGAATGGAACCAAGTAAAGGCTCATGCAGAAACAATCTCAGACACTGGGATTTCTTGCAAAGCCCTACATGAACTACAAACAACAGGGTAACAGTAGAGCAATGGAGGCCTGTGAAGAGCTCTTGAAAATAATTAAAAGGAGAACAATCCACCTAGCACTGGCAAATCTTCAGCATTAAATCACAGTGCCCAGCTTGGGGCTCCAGTCTTCAAGATACGAACTGATAGGAGAAAGTCTACAAAGCAATGAGATGGATCATAAGAAAGGAGAACAAGAGGAAACATTCAGAAATTTGAATATTAAGACAAAGTTTGTGTCAGAGAAGAAAATGAAGGCAAAAAGTGATCTCTCAAATACATCCAGGTACATCAGAAATAGCTGGACATGACCAAATAAAATTTTGTTGCAAAATGTGTCAGGTAAACATTAGTAAAATAAAAAACAACAAACAAAAAACAAACAAAAAACCAGTAAGACTATAAAGCACTGGAATAAGCTACTTAAGAAATGCAATGGAATTTCCAGCAATTAAGAGATTAGACAAGCATCTGTCAAGAATATTGTAAATTATCTTCCCTAAAGAGAGAGAAAGGGATTAACTCAAGGTCTTCCTCAATTCTTTTTTTCATTCTTCCAGAAGAAAGTCCAGGCTCAACCACAAAAGTAAAAGTAAACAGCCATTCTAGTACAGCCCATTGTTACAGTAAAACACAAGACTGGAGAGATACCTCAAAGCAATACAGTTTTTATAGCCTTTAGTGGCTGAAAAAGCAACATTAATTTGGGTTTAGACTTAATGTCACTAGAGATTGCAGAAATAAACCCAAACAAACCACAACAACAAAGTGAAAAAATGCAAATAATTAGATATAAACATGCTTTAATAGTGTCTCCAATACCAGTTCTTTCATTAAATAACATTTCCAGCAGTAAAAATCTTTGAAGAGTATATTCTCAAAACATCATGTCCCAGTTAGAAGATAAAGTCTGATAGACTTTACTGCTACTACTGTTTCAAAAGGAAGAGACTAATAGGACAAAGAATAGTGCATTTCTATTTGAAAGCCAGTTGCAAAAGAATGCAAAGAAGGTATTACATGAAACTATTGACCACTTGGAATATTTTGAGTAGTGGTCTTCAAGAAAACATACTGTAAGGTTAAATCTGTGTTGGTAATAAAAAATGAGCTGACAGAAGGAAAAACAACTGCAAGGAACAGAATATGGAGGGGGCAGGGTGGTATCAATTTTTCTCATCACACATGATCAAGATATTTAGAATTAAGGGAGAAAATTGCATTAGAGCCACTAGGTTCCACTAGTGAGAGCAGTGACAGCAATGCAACAAATGAAGTCACCAAATGACTCCCCAACAGAGCACCCTTCCACTTGGGTACCCCTGAAAAACTGAGACATTCTACATATGGACAGTTCTGCTTAAATTTATAATATACTTTGAAGCACTAACCACTCTGACCTCAACATCATCATTTACCTTTTGGCAAGGTTAAAAGTAGTCTACCTTGTTCTTTAAAATGTCATAGTAGAATATGAAGTAAAACTGCCCAAGCACAAAAATGTTGTTATATGCTGCCAGTTTTACTAATTTTTCCCATGCTGGTGTCTGTTTAAATTGCTCTCAAAGATTTCAGCTAAAACAAATATTCTCTCCTCAACAAAATTAGGAAAAACATTTGTTCGTTATTTGAGTTCTCGGTAACTTGCATGCTTTTGAGGAAACGTGACTATGGCACAGAAGACACCCGCTTGGCAAGATGTGCCTTGTAGCAGTGTAATGACAACAGATAAAGAATTTGAAGCTTAGTTTTCAGACCCTGGAAGTTACACTTAAGATAGTCTGGTGTTCAGGGAATGGCTTGTGTTTACACACTAACAGAATGATATCTGTCAAACTCCTGTCCTTCCCGACAAGAGTTGGAAGGATCCTGTGTGGGTTACTCTCAATGCGGCATGAGCAATCTGTTTGTTATGCAAAATCTGCACAGTAACAAAATCTGCTAAGTGCAGATCCACTCCAAAAAACACTATCTTGTAATCCCTACCAACCTAAAATTTACTATTTTGCAGACATTTTAAAACTGATCAAGCTGCATGGATATTATTTTGTATTTTTATTTTAAAGTAACAACGTGCAGCTACCACACTAGTCACAAAACAGGTCAACTAGAGGTCTGTAACCCAAAGCAACAAAACTCAGCCAGAGCTTCCCACTGAAATCCTTAGCAAAAAAAAGAGTATTTATCACAGCCAAAAATATTTCTTTAATCTTATATTCAATAATTTAAATAATTTTTGTTGGAACACAATATAAATAATCAGTCTGCAGCTAAAAATCTAATGCAGGAATTTTGAGTCTGAATAGTTTATCAGAGGCACATACTATTAGAAAAAAGGTTTGAGTAACTCCTAACAATACCCATCTCAACCAGGCCTACAACTACCACTATGCAACAACCAAATTCCCCTTTAGGATTGAAAAAATCTGCAGCAACTGAAGCATCTAACTACCTTCATTTACAGCTAAGAAAAAAAAAGTGAACAAGGCTGTTTGCATCTTAAATTTTGTTTTTTGCTGCTGTGAAAGAGGAGAGCTTGGTGAAAGTAAGACAACGTTCAGATCATTTCTAACCTTCTACCAATATGTTTTTTCTTCACCATAGCTTTCTGTTTTCTCAGCCTAAATCTCCATTTCAGGGAACTCTGAGAGTAACATCAGACACAGGAGCTCACAGGAAGAACAGAACAATTCTTACACTAACCCAAGACACATATTCTTCTGAATAACCTCTGGAGGATCTGATGTGCAACAAAAATTAGCAAGTTTGACCAGAGATTAGAAAGGCTGTATTGTTGGGGTTTTTTTAAATAGAACACTCTACTTCAAAGAAGAACATGGAGCTGCAGGAGTTGTATTAACTTGGCATGATACTTTCTCTACTAGCTGCCACCAGTATATGATGGGAACAGCCCGGTTCATTCACCCCATCATCTCATTTGGTCCAAAAGAGGGTCACTGTGCAATTACTGCTTCTAGCGAGCTCAAAGACAATGTTTCTGTACATTACCATGTTCTTCAATTATGTATTTGTTCCATCCTATCTTTGTCCCGTATGCTTTTCCCTACATCACGCTCAGCTCTGCCAGTAATAGGGCACCTGCACATATGCTCAGGATTCAAACACTTTAAACAGATCTAATGGCAGCTTCTAACATTTTGCAGTAGTGCTACTGGCCACTAGACTTTTAGGTGAAGAGATCAGACTTGGGCAACTACAAATCAGTACAGATTGTCCCACATGCCAAACGCTTTTTGTGATTAACTGTCACAAAAAATAATTATCTTCTGACATTAGCCTGAATGCAAATGTGACTTCCCAGGGAGCAACATGGTACCTTCATGACAGAGGTAGATACAATAGTTAAACTTTAGATGTGGGTGTTATCAAAGCATGACTTTAGGTGAAGAAATTGAGAAAGAGACAACAAAGGAGCAGAATGACAAATATGTATGGGCAAGTAGGATGTAAGAAGGTTATTCTTAGCTGTGTATTTCAAAAGAAAATGACCTACATCAGTGACATACCCTAGCAATAGCACAGACTTTACTACAGAGAATCCCGGTGGTACATATGGTATTACACAGAGGAAGAACACGTTCCGTGAGAACTCTCTGTGGATGATGCTGGTGAAAAACAGCACTCTTGCAGAAGGTCTGGCACTCCTACAGATGAAGTCCTGGCAGAAATCTCTGAGAAAATATTCTGAAGGTTTTGAAAAGGATACACTTTCGAGTTTTGTAACAAAGTGTTTGCCCAAGGAAAACAAACTGCCTAGGAAACAATGATAGCAGCTACAAGTGACAATTCCGCCTCCTGCCCTCCAAACGTTTTCCATCTCAGCTTTCTACTTGGACCCCGACACACTCTAAATCAACAAATAGTAATGAGAACTCGGAAAAGTAAGGCATACCAACAGAAAAAAAATAATTGGTTTTTTACCAGCTTTAATGGCTATGTCATTTCCAAACATTTCAATGCAAAGACGCGATATTTACAATTCAATAGCTGCCTCATGCAACAATAATTTACATACAAAGCCAGATGCCCTCCAGTTACACCACCAGAAACAAAAGCGTGTAAAAACTTCCTTTTGCAAAGCAAAAGACAAATAGCTTCTCTTGTTTCTTGTGGGGAGAAAACTAGGTGTAACAATTGGATATTCAAACACAGAGAAAAATGTAAGGAGTGGGACATTTCATTTCCCTTCCTTTTCAGACAGTGCCCATAATTCCATTGCCTGTGTCCACTGCCTCCCACTCACGTTTAACAGTGCAGCAGAGGGAGGAACTCTCCAAGCAAAGGGACAGGCTGTACAGGAACTGTCTCCCTCCTTCTGCTCCACTGATGGTTCCACTTGCTACACTCCAGCTTTGGGGATATTTGATAGGACCCAATCACAAGTTCTTACTGCCATTCAACCTCCCCTCCCCTCTTCCACCTCAGAGCAAATGGGCAGCACTGCCATAATTCAGATTGACCGTTTTTCATTAAATAGTACAATATTCCATGGCTCTTCCTCTTCAGGTTCTGAATGAACCCAGAATCTTGTACGATAGCATAATTACTATTCAAAAATTCCCTAAAACATTTTAAATGAAATTTCAGCTCCATCTTATTATTTGGCAGAGAAAACTGTTCCAAATTGAGCTTGCAGAAACAAAACATATTAAAGAGAGAAAATCACCCACATGACTGAGGAACAAGAGAGATGCACAAAGCCAAAGAAATTATGCCGTTTGTTCTGACACACTATAGACTCTTTTTAGAGAGATAAGAAAGGACACATTATAGGGTAATTTTATTTGATTTATGTAAATGCAAGTCAAACAATCAGCTAGTGTTAAAACAGAAAAAGGCTCAAAGAGCTTCATGAAAATTATGGAATAGAAAGGAGATAAAGAATAAGCAAACCATGATCTGTCACTACAAGAGCAGAGTACCTAAGTGTTGTAATCTTTCAGGTAAGTCCTTCAAACACCTTGGTAGCTATTCTTACCATTTCAATTCTCTACTTTCACTCAGAGCATTGCATACAGCAGAACACAAATGTTACAGATCACCAAGCATAGTTTGGAAGTAGCCAAAGGAAGGCAGACCCTTGAACTTCAGCTCTAAGCAAGGATGATCTCTACAGTAGTGACTTGCCCTCCCTGTACTATACTATTTGTTTCACAGTATCACTGCAACCATGTTGGTTTGGTTGGAGTTTTTATAAACCCACTATCCAAAAGAAACAGACCTACACAACTGTATTCTGTGTGTACATCCTTCTATCTCCGTCCTTCTCTCCAATTCCCACTACCAATACTTGTCAGACCCTGGACCAATTTCAGGAAAATCGAGATCCTAAAATATGTAATTTCCTCTATATAAAAAAAAAATAATAAAAAAATACTTAGAAGAGAGATTCTTAATTCCTCTCCCTCAAGCAGTGTACTTCAGAAGTAAGGCTACAGGAAAAGAAAAAAAAAAAACAAAAACAAAAACCAAACAACTATTAGACACCAAAGAAGCCATGTAAGAGTGAATCAAAAGAAAACAGCCTTCAAAAAAATCCACTGCTTTAAGTAGTGCTTACTCTTGAGCACAATTTGTGATTGTGTTTACTCTCTCACCTAACACTTCATGATGCTGCAATCTAGTGAGCCTGACTTAGTTGAAACTACTCAAGGAAACAGAACAGTAAACAGCTGAACAGACAACAGCATCCAGACAGGGAAATCAACCCCACTTTTGTGCAGGAAAATCGAGTTCCAGATATCCACAGGGGCTCTCTAGATCTCTTTCCTCCGTACACTGATGCTGATACTACTTGGTAAAGCCTGTTTTAATTTCCAAGAGACAGTTAACAAGATTCTGCACACAAGTCTCTTAAAGAAATTAAGCTGCCATGGCAATAAAAGGCCTTCTATGGATAGGTTATCTGGTCAAAAGGGAGGAAACAGCAAAACAAATGCTCATTTCTCACAAGAGAGTAAGGCTACCAGTGAAGCCCCACAGGAGTATGAGCTAAAGCCCAAACTGTTTAAGACATTCATACATGTGGAAAAGGGGGTGAACGCCAACAATTTGCTGATGACACCAAATTTTTCATGGCAAGGCAGCCAGGACCAGCCAGCCACAGAGTGGAAGAATGAATGCAGGCTACAGAGAGCAAAGCAGGCAGAGGGAATTGAGTAAAGGTAAGAGAGAGATCCACAGGAATCCCAGCTTCACACACACATCAGCGGGCTCTATGCTGAACAATGCGCTTGCCCTGGGTGGCACACAGCTGAGCCTATCTGAACCTCCCACCTGAAGAAGCAAGCATCTTCACCTCCAGAACCAATCTTCCCAAAATATTCTTGCCACTGACCCCACATCACCTCTAGACTTACTCTGATGGCCTGATTCAACTCATTCACCTGACAAAAAAAACCAAACCAAAACCAAGCAAACAACACACAACATCAACAAAAAAAGCCTCTACTGAGCAGGTGGGTTTTGTCAGGCAAGAAATCCAACCAGCTCAAGGAAAGGCCAGTCCAGCAGCAGCACCAAGGGCAGCTATGATTAAAAGGGACCCCTCTCCCAGGTGTGGCAGGCTGGAGATCAGCTCAACGACCTTGTGCAATTCCACCAGCAGGAACAAGCTCTTGTGGTCCTAGTGAATGGAATTAAGCAAATAACAATGCAAAACTGGCGTATTTATTACTAATTTCACATTGAATTTGTTACCCATTTGCAAATGAAGTTTTTATTTTCCACTTACAAACAGTAAAACATTGGTATCTTCCAGGTCCTTGGGGATACTAACCCTAAAAAGGAGAGAAACCTTCATAGGAGAGGAGAGCAAACATTCTCAGTATGTTTTATTTTTTTCTTTCAAAAAACACCACCACATGCTATGCTCCAATATATTTTAAAAATGCATCCAAGATTGTTTTGATTTTTTTATTGTGAAAAAATATGACATTTAGGAACATTTCTGACACACAAGTCTATTCCTGTGTGACTCTGCAATGAAATACTTTTTTCCTACAAGCTGAACAATCTGTCAACACTGCTTTCAGCCAGCTAACCAGCCACTGCAAATCTGCTATATGGAGTTATAGGATACAGACTCATTACATTTATTTATAGAACAAATAGCACGTATTCTGCTGAAATCCTGCACAGTAAGGTACAGTTAGCTGGATGGTGCCCCATGCTGCTTTCTAGTGAAACATTACTTTTGTACTTGTTCTTTCAGTTGAGGGAGGACAGGCTTAGGAATTCAGCCTCTTGCTCTTAATTATTAATACTTGTGTGACTGGAACTCAAAATACTCTCCCACACCAAGTTCTTCTGTCTAATAATGCTGGCAGCTGTGGCTGAGTGTTTGTCCCACCAAACAATGTCATGCAACCAATGCTTTTTTTGTGTGTTTTAAGACTGAGACTACAAATCCACCCTGGGCAAGACTAGCAGCATCATTCCAGAATGTGCATCTGGGCAGCCCTCAACTAGCCAGCCTTCATCTTTGGGTACACAGAGCACAGAATGTAGCAAACTGGGATGTATGAAGGGATGAAAAACCTTGTATGTGCATCATTTGTAGCAATTATGGAATTACTTATTTATAAATGGGCATTTTCCTTCCAGAATAAGGTGACTTTGAGATTGCATAATATGAAAGCAGAGTTGCCAGGTTTATCAAGTTTCTGCTGAATCTGCAGTTCAAAACAGGATACTAGTGATACAGTTTGGGCTCAATGAAGATACCCTGAGGAATCTAGAGTCCAAGGCAGCCTGCTATCTCAAGCACATTGCTATTATTAAAAAGCATTTTCTGAAACACTAGAATGCCTGCAGAGATGCAAATGATGAAATGTTGCAAAACTATCCAAACCAGAAGTATCATTCTTTCTAACAACATCAAAAGGACACCAGTTCCTGGGTATTCTCTCACAAATGAGACACAAATGGTCAAGTGGTGAAATCATAACCTATGTTCAGATGTTCAACAGGACATCAGAAAATAGCAAGTAGCTAAAAAAAAAAAAAAAAACCAACTAAGCAGAATATTCCCTCTGCAGCTCCTTCTCTTCAGCTCTTTCAGCAAGCAGAAGGTGGTGTCTACCTTAAAAAAAAAAGATAAATTAATTATTGTGGACCTTCCCAAAACACCACTTGTTTTTGGAACTATATTTTCAGACTAAAAAGTTGTAACAGAGGGTCATAATAATATTTTCTCAATCCTTATTTTGTAGGGGAACAAATAAATACATCTCTGTATTCTGATCACACATTCAACACCCAAACCAAAAAATTAAATCAGTTTGGAAAAGAAAAATATCTCTAATATAAAGCATATCTCTAATGTCCTGGATAGAAATGACAAAACCATCATCTGCTGTGAACTCAAACCTTGTAGGACTTCACTAGGACTTCACTTTCTCCTCCAATTAAAAAAAAACGAAAACAAAAACAAAACACCCCAAACAATTCCACTTCTTTCTATTTTCTGTTTTCAGCCAAATGAACAACACAGCGGTGCTGCAAGCAAGGGATGGCAATCTGCAATGAGAAAGTTTCAGACTGGCATGTGATTACTTTGATTCACTATAGGTAAACCTCCAAAACTTTAAAAAGCCTTAAAGTAGCTTACAGATTTTGATTGCCATTCTCAGTCTTGAAGTCAGTGCATCAGCTTTAAGTGTACCCTGATCTTGACACCTGACTTCAGCATTACCTTCTGGTTTTGACTCCAAGAATAAGCTAGAGAGCCGTTCGAACACTTGGGCACTTCAAGGTGCAGAGTGGGGAGGACCAGATGTCTGAGAGGCCAACCACTCCCTCAACAACACTGCATCCACATTTAGTCTTTCACATTCCCACACAACTTAAAGTGCACAAGATGACAAGTGTGCTGCTTTCAGTATGTTTTGGGTTAATTACAGCACTTCCAAATTTTCAGCAGGGTTTTCAAGTCCTTTGTACATTTTACCAGAAAACAATTTACAAACATAATGAAAAATACATGTTTTTTAACTTGCCCTTATCAAGATTTTAACAAGTCCCAGTAAAATAACTTTTCCTAGAGAGTCATCACAATTAAGGATTTCTCTCCCACTGCATCCTTATACTTCTATGGGCTCACCTGCCAAATAAAATATTTAGCCACCTTATATCAAAGCAAGTCTTCGCAACAAATGAAAAGAAGGGAGAAAATCCACAGTCACTAGTGCAAACTTGAAGTACATGTTCTTTAGGAAAGGGTTCTTTCAAGTAAAAAAATGTTTACTTGTTGCATTTCAACCCAAGTATCTCATTTTGTCAATGCATCCAAATAGTTAATGTGGCTAACAATATGACTAGTAACAAATAAACCTTCTCAACTATGTAAAGGTGCACTGTAATTTCAGTAGATGTCAAAAATTTGCACAGTACATAAGACAGGTTATGGACAGAGAGCAGATGATGATCTTGGAGACACCAGTAACAAAAATCTAATGTCAGGGTTTCAGCTGCCCTCACAACTTCTTTCTACAGCATATTGTGTGTGGAGGCTTGGCCACAGATGCTGTCTCAGAGTGAAATGCACTTCATCTTGTCCATAAAATGCTAGGAACCATCAGTGACCCTAAGCTGCCAACTGCCATGTGCTCCAGTCCTTAAACACAGGCACTGTAGCAAAGACACTTTGAATCTCCAGAACTGGCACTGACTCTTCATTTGGCTTCACAAAGTGCCATTTTCCCCTACCACCTCCAAATGCTGTAAATCCACAAAAGTGTCCAGCAGCAGTAGCAACCAAGAATTTCAACTTCAGTTGAGCAGCCAAGTAAAAATTACATCCTCTCAGATTAATTATAACCCTGAAGTTAGTCCCTCCACTCTTGCTCACCAGGAAATTCTACTGTATCACAGGTTGGTTTGCAAACATCTACACCCCACCACATGTACTTCATCAAGCTATCCACCAAAAATTCTTGCAGTTGAATCACAAAGAAAGAAAGAATAATCTGGCCCCTAGCTCCATAAAGATGAGTGCTTCTTCCCATACTCAGGACAATTTCTGACAGACAACCTGTATATTCCTCATGATCCAGTGATTTCTTCAATGATTGACAAATTACACTGTAGAGATGTGCACTGAATGACCTTGCTACCTAGAGATGAAGAAAAAAAAAATCTCACTAGACAAGGCAAAAAATGCTTTGGAACCAGAAAATCTGGACTAATCCTTCTCCCATAGCACTGCTACCATGCAATAACATGGAAAAGTTAAGCACATCTTAAGATGTGAGTCCAGACAATGTCATCCATCACACAAAACACATGGCACAATTTAAGAACAGTTGTGTTAGTGGTGGGATGTGGGGGAGACTTTTCATTCCTCAACAACTTAATAAAAGCTATTACTAGACTAAATCTACAGAGCTACAACTGAAATAATGAATAGTTTAAAAAGCAGCTGAGATTAATGTGATTAAACTCATACTATCTTACCAGAAACCTTTTTTTTTTTTTTTACTCTGATACAGTCACATGTATTTAAGTTGCTCCATGGATATTACTACTATACTCTTTACACAAGTCACACTTCAATTACCACTCACACTCCCCACTCCACCCCAGGAACACACTGAAAGCATCATGTGTCTGCTCACTTCTTATTGTAGGGTAGCCACCAACTCACCAGCACCTATCACAGAAGCCTTCCACCCCGCCAAGATGAACCCTTCCTATTTTTGCTGCCCAACATCTCAGGACCCCTGCTAGGTGTTTCTGCTATTCCCACCTCCCAGCACTGGTCGCAGGTCATTGCCTACCCTGGGTTTCTCTCTGGAGCCAGGTTACCAACTCCACTACCACCACGGTCCAAACTACCCCAAGGGTCAGGGGGACACCACCGTGATACCGATTGAGTCCATCGCCCTTGGCAAGCCAGGGGCGGCCTCTCGGCCCCGAGGGCCATCCTGCCCGCCCCACCGCGATCCCCTCGAACCGGTGGCGCCGCACGAACAACTTGGGGATAAGCAACAGGAGCAGGGGATCCTCAGCTCCGGGGCTGAAGCCCCGCACTTCCCCAGTCTGCGCCCCCCAACTCCACTTGTCACCCCTGGACGCCAGCCAGACACCGGCGGCGCTGGGGCGGCCGGGGCGCTCCCGCAGCCCTCCCCCGGACTGGGCCCAGGTGGCGGTTCAGGCCGGGCCGGGCCAAGCCGAGCCGCGCAGTGCCGCACACCAGCCCCTGCAACCTTCCCTTCCATCAGACTGGTTTAGTTTCATTCTGGGCCAT
>JANHGL010000609.1:0-23299 GCA_024611195.1 Ceyx melanurus
GCGGCGGCGCCTGTGAGGGACGGTGTGGGCCGTGAGCGGAGAGGAGGGCTAGGTTGTGGAGTCAGCAGGGGGGGTAAGCAGGGGCCACCTTTCTCCTGTCAGTACACACAATAGCCAAGAAAACACTTCTGATCTGAAGACTGACGGGATACAATAGGGGAATGTCTGGTTTTGGGGATTTTCTTTTTTTCAGGGGGCGTGGGGGAAGATGAGGAATCACTGAAATGACTGGAAGCAAAAGTGTCTTCCCTTATGATATTCTGATTTATTTCGTTTGTTTGTTTGGGGTTTTGTTTTGTGCTCTTTCTGTGACCACAAAGATCACAATAGTCAGGGGAACAAAAGTACAGAAAAGATGCTTCTCACTGGTGAGCGAGACCATTACAGTAACCACGAGGCTGCTCATACAGCAGAGAGAATTCCTGGTTGAAGATGGGGTTGATTCTACTACTTGAAGAATTGGGACTGGTCTGTGTGATGAGTTGAACATGAGATTTGAAGTTGCCTCTGACCTTTAATGTAAGATGTTCTTTCAAGAAACTTATTTTGTAGCACTGCATGTAGAGTAAGACACGAAGGCTTTACGGGCTGTAGAGCTCACTTCACAGTGACCTTTTTTTTTTTTTTAATTTAATTTAATGACTGCCATGGTTCTGATTTCTTGGATGTATTTGATGGTGGTAGCTCCAAACAACAGCCTGTTGGGACATTAAATGCTGCTGCTGATCACTGACCGCGTTTCTCTGCAGTGCCTTTCAGTGCATCTCTGTTTACAGTGGTCTGCACTCGCAAGGATGGGTTGTTCAGACTGTTTACACCCTCTGGCCATACCAGTCTGACCTGGCCTTGTTTCTGGTGATTTGGCATCTTGAAATTCCAGTTCTGGAAGGTGAGAGGGGGAGAAAAGTAAATCTGGTCATGGTTTCAAAGTAGCTCCTCCTGCAGCAGCTGCAACATGGTGGAGTGACCGAGTCCTCCCCGTGGCACATGTGGGTGGCTGTGGTTGGGTGTCTGATCCTCTTCCATCCTGGTAGACTGTGTTTAGTTATTTTTAACCGGTAGTAATAAAGTTGAAATTAATTTATGTAATTTTTTAGTGGCGAAACACTGCTTGGTATCAGTGTCATTTCTATGAAATAGAGCATTACCTGCAAGCTGGTCCTGGCTCTAGGAAGTTTTCCTTGCCTTACTCATTTTCTTTTTGCTTGCTGTCAGGCTGCAAATTGCTGTGGGTTTTGTTTCTGAATAATTAGGACTGTTCGGGATACCTGAAGGCATTATGCCCATCACAGGGGCCAGGCCCGTGGCTGGGGCTGGGGGGGAAGATTGGGCTGCACAGCTCTTTATAAAATGTATGAATACAAGTTGCAAACACTCCCCTGTCCTCCCCTTGAGCTCCAGAGTGGAGCGGGTTGTGCAATACCTGGCATCCCACCACGGCACAACCCCCGGCAGCCACCCCCACCACCACTCAGTAGTTGAGGTGGAGCATAAGCTCTTCTCAGTGTGAAGTTGGGGGGAAACAAAACACGTGTTCTCTGCAGGAGCATCTCCTGCCCTCCGCTTGTTCCTGTGTGGTGGCAGCTCTGTAGATCACACTGGGCAGGTGCTGCTCTTAACTTTCCTCTAAGTGATGGGTCCCTCTGGCCTGATGAGGCCATTTCCCTGTTCCTTGTGCTCATCTGATGAAATAAAGTATTACCCAATTATTTTTCTTTCAGGACCCTTCTCTTAATTTTTATCTCTTTATTGAAAATGGGTTGCAGTTGGTACATGGATACCGAAAATACATCACCACAGATTGTTCTCTCAAAAGATAGTTTTATATATATATAGTATATACAAAATTTGTAAACATTTTAAACTTATTTCCATACACAGTCCACTTTGTACAACAATGCACAGAAGGTTGATGACAACTGCAACTCTGGGAGGCTGCTTGTACAGAGGTATCTGAACAAAAACTGAAATTTGGTATTGGTTTGATATTAAAATGTTTAAAGAATCTGAGGTTTCAATGCATATTGCAATGAAATACAAGCAGCTGAACTTGGGTTTACAAGTTGAAATGGGGAAGGCTGTTTCTGAGCCCCACCATTGCTGGGAGAGACTCTTTGGACACACATGGCTTCACTCTGACAGCTGGAGAAGCAGTGGGGGAATAAACCAGAGCAGGATTAGACCCTTCCCAGCACAGCTAGGGGAGACAAAGACCTGCAACTATCTGCAGGAGCTTTTACTGAGAGAAATACCCTGCAAAAGCAGTGATGTGATTTACAGATGACCCCAGTGAGCATAGTTCTGTTTAGCAGATGTTGGAGCAGGGACAGCTTGGGTTTGGGGGGTTGGTTATGGACAGAGAAGGGGGTGAATTATCCCTGGGAGGAGCTGGTGGGACAGAGAAGAAATGCCACAGTTGGTACTTGATGTGGTTACCTCATCCTACAACGTGTCCAGGCACAACCGCCAGTGAAATCCTAACCACTTGTAGATGCAACTTAAAAGAAGGTCTCTGTTCAAACTACATGAGATACAGAAGTGGGTTAGGGGGGAGAGATTTTTACTCAGTTAAGTGAAACTTACGCCCCACCAGGAACAGCTTTAAAATGTTGGCAAAAAATTCCAATTCTTTCAAAGCTTTTACTATACTTGAAATAAATAAGCAAAACTCCTGCTTGTGGTTAACCTCTGTGCTGAGAAGCACGTGCGTTGTCTCAAAAGCCTCCTGGAGCTGGATGCTTTGGCAGGACCCAGCTCCAGGAAAGGGGCAGTATTGTTTGAATTCTATCCACCCAAGTTCAGCGCCAACACTAAGCAGAAGCTTTTGGCCATGCCGAGAGCAGCACGATCCTGCCCTGTGCATGCTCAAATCAGCTGCTGGGCTGACTGATGTCTGGGAGAAGAGAGGTGAGGATGGACCAGCTCGTGAGGCACAAACTCCCGGTGTGGTTTTTGGCCAAGGTCTGGGCGGTCAGAAAGGCGCTGGTGCAGCTGCACCAAGGTCAGGAAACAAGGTGGGCTGAGGGGAAAGAAGCATGAAGGGTGATGTTACAAATACCTGAACCCCAAAAAACACATGACAGTTACTACACCGATGGATCTAAGCCTCTAATTGTAAAGTTCTATTTCCATCCAGTCCATACCCAATCTGCCCAATGGGTCGTGGGGCACTGCTGGTGTTGAGCAGGGACACTGCAGGGGCTGGCAGAGGGGACTGTGTGCCAGGAATGGGCATGAGGCACCATGGGGCACGTTCTGCCCTTAACCATGTTCTAGTTTGGCAGGGCCTCAGGGGCTGCTGGCCCCGGGAGCTACAGGAGCCTTTGGCAGCGGCCTGGCCAACAAACCGGATAAAGTTTCTGGTCAAGGTGGGCAAACAAACACTCTGCTCGCAGAGCCCCAGCTACTGGCTCTACCACGAAGCAGCCCTGATCCTTCTAGTGCCACTGCTGTGCAGGGATGTCCCATTCACCAAGGGGGACTGACATTTTCAGTAGCAGAAGGAACAGGGTTAAGCTTCCTTAAGGTGCCTGTTGACATGGTTGGACTGTTATTCTCGGCTCTGTTTTTTCCAGGATCAATCTGTGCTGCCTTCCTGCTGCCAAGAAGCCTCTTGGGTGCCATGTCCCACCACTGTGGGCGGGGTGGGCTGGAGTGGAGTGGGGAGGGAAGCAAACAAAGGCAATTCAGGCCTCGGTGCGTACATTCAGATGTTGTAATATTCAGTATGGTTACACCAGGGGGTCAGGACACGTCCCGCAGTCAGATAGAGCTTTAGTTTTTTACAGTTACAAGGAAACTCTGAAACAGTTATATAGTTAGAAAAAAATACAATGTACTGAACAAACATTATCTCACATACAATCAATTTAAACATTTAAATTGATTATAATTTTGCTAAAATATTAACACAAGTACTGTTTGTGCTGCTAAAACATCAGTGTTCCCTCTAAGGAAAATATTGCTACAGTTCTACCGTACCCTGTATTGAAACCCTTTCTTTACCTTTGTTTTCTTTTCACAGCAAGACTAACTAGAAAAATCGCAAGGGCCCTGTGAGTAATTCAGGCTTATACCATACTGGGGTTTGGTGGCCCTTAATCCCAGAATCCCATAATGGTGGGGGCTGGAAGGGACATCTGGAAATCATGTGGTGCTAACCCCCTGCTCCAGCAGGGCCACCCAGAGCAGTGGTCCCAGGATCCAGGTGGGTTTGGCATCTCTCCAGAGAAGGAGATCACAACCTCTCTGTGCAGCCTGGGCCAGGCTCTGACACCCTCACACCAAAGCAGCTTCTCCTGCTGTTTTCCAAAGCACAGGGATGTCTCACTGCTGGACAGGACCACCTACAGATGCCCCTGGGTCAGCTCTTCCTTGCTCCTTGAATTGGCCGAAGCAAGTGCCAGCTCAGGTAACATAGCACAACATCCTCCTGCCCCTGCTCCTTCCTCCATCACCCCCACAGTGAGTGCAAAGGCATCCAAGAGGGAGACCCATCCCCTCTGCTGCCACTTGCTGTGAGGACCGTGGTAGGATGCTATCTCTCAGTGCTGGCATCCCAGCTTATGGCTGGGGCTGCAGTGGTGCAGGAGAAACTGTGTCCGAGTAGGGAGATGCTGGCTACAAATGCCCCTTGCTGAAGCCTCCCGGGGAGGGGGAAGCTCAGAACCTGCAAAGCCAACTGCGCTGCCAGCTCCCTCTGAATCCGCCCTGAACCCCAGCAAAGGCTGCTCAAGCCCTTTTTCACCAGTAACGGCCGCTCATGGTGGGATCTGCTGCTTATTAATTAATGCATTTATTTGCAATCCAGAGGCAGAAATGAGCTGAGTTAATGATGACAAAAAGTACCACTGGATGTTTTTTGCTACAAGGATTGCTCGGACAGCCCGGTAACTATTGCTTGTCATGAGGTCAGAAGGCAGCAGGCAATTTTTGCTGGCATAAACCAGCAAGGAGGACCTCTAGAATGAGGACTGGGGTCCTCCGAGGATGAAGCCACCACTGAGGAGGTTGGGATCTCAAGTTTCAGCTCCTCTGCTTAGTCCTTAGTGACAAAGAGCTCAGCTCAGAGCTGCTATGTGGGCAGGTAGGGAAAGCAGGTGAGCTGTTGACAACCATCTACTGGATTTTACACCTGGAAGGAATTTTGTGGCTAAAAAACAAACCCATGTCTCTTTCCTGACTCCTTTCCTTCCGTTATGTGCAAACCTGGGGCTGTGAGCCCCAACAATAGACTTCAGAAGCATGTGAAGCCCTTCCAGGTCTCATTTATAGACTGCAGGGTAGAAGATACCTTCACACTTGAGGTTCTATGAGGCAGGGGCTGCTCCCAGTATAAAAATACCAGTGCAACACCACTTCCTCATCACCTTGGACTTTGAGTGGCTAAGACACCCACCTCTTCTGATCAGGCACCACTGGGTTTGAGTGTTGAGTGGCCAACACTGCCAACCAGGAGCTCCTTGTAAACCTGCAAACCTCCCCAACCCCTTGGTGAAGAAGCACAACTGCACCAAGCAGCATTGTCTGCTGATCACAAAACCATTCCTAATTAACAGCCAGCTATTGCTGATCTGGTTTCCAGTTTCAAACAGTCATTTTTTTTACATCTTTAGCCCTCTTGAAGCAACTGAAATATTCAACATCAGTCCCAACCTGCTGTGCTCCCTCAACCCCTGCTAAGGTTGAGAAACCTGTTTGGATATTTTATGGGTTTTTTTGTAGAGTAAATGTATACAAATGAAAGTAACAGAGATGCCACTGATTTCTTTGTGAATTTGGCACTTTCCAGGGCATACTTAGAGGAAAGTTCTGCAGTGCCAGCAGCACAGGACCATCCAGCCCAGTGGAATCCTCTCAGACTTGCCACCACCAGATAGACTGTGTGTTATCCATGGAAGAACAAGATAAATAAAATCTCCTCAGCTACTCTGTTTTCTAACAGGAAAAAAAGTATTTTGGACTTCACTGGGCACTGAGCAGAGCCCAACACTGACTGCCCCCGGCATCAAGCTTCAGAGAGGGCATTTATTTACCTTTTGCCACATGTAGGTGATGTGGTAGCAGCCAATAGCAGCCAACCTTCCTTTTCCTTTTCCTTTTCCTTTTCCTTTTCCTTTTCCTTTTCCTTTTCCTTTTCCTTTTCCTTTTCCTTTTCCTTCCTTCAGACTTAGAGGGAACACTGCTTTTATAAAACCCTTGGACAGGTAAGACAAGAACCAATACCACTGTACAGAGTTCACTGCACAACTAGCTAATAGTAAGGACCCCAGCACTGACTCGCCACAGTAAGGAAATGGGACTGGAATACATTTGCGATCAACCAGTTACGTTGTACTGCACCGTAGAGCTTGATCTCTGGGCGCACGCGTGGCCCCTGCCCCTCAGTACGCTGGCACTTGGTAACCTTTCGGGTTGGCATCTAAGGTCTCGGTGAAGGGGGGGCTCTGGTAGGTCTCTGTGCTCTCAATGCCGCTGCCGGTGGGGTAGCCAGGATACGCTGTGGCGGGGTCAGCGGTGAACTGATCGGTGGCAAAGAGTGACATGTCCGTCCCCAGGCGGTATCTCTGCAGAGCCTTCACCACCAGCGCAACCTGCCTCAAGAGAGAGGAGGGTTAGGGGGGGGATGGCAATGCTGCAGACAGGACCCCATGTCCTCTAAGGACCCTGTGTCCCTCTGGGGCCCCTCAACACCCAGGACCCCACATGCCCCCAGCTCACTGCAAAGAGTGCATGTGGTGAGGAACAGCTAATGGACCTGCAGAAAGGAGCCTGGAGAAAAGGAGGTTCCAGGGAGACCTTCTGGCTCTCGACAGCTCCCTGACAGGAGGTTGGAGCCAGGTGGGGTCAGGCTCTGCTCCCCAAGAACAAGTGCCAGGACAAGAGGAAAGAGCCTTAAGTTTCCCCAGGGGAGGTTTAAGTTGGAGCTGAGGAACAATTTCTAACTGTCTAGGGTTGTCCAGGCCTGTCCCAGGCTGCTGAGGGCAGTGGTGGAGTCCCAATGATCCCTGGAGGGGTTTCAAATCTGTGGAGATGTGGTGCTGAGGGACATGGGTTAGTGGTGCCCTGGCAGTGCTGGGGGAACAGTTGGACTCAATAATCTTGAAGGTGTCTTCCAATAAAAAACATTCTACCACCCTCTGAAAGCACCAAGCACATTGCAGCACCCCAGGCAGCTGGTGGCCCTGCTCCATCACAGCCAGGAGCTAAACCAAACCACAACCCCTCACACATCAGAGCCATTTCTATGTGACAGTTTGACCCCCAAAGCTCTGCTGGGGTGGGGGTCACAGCCTGGGCTCAGGTCCCCAGCCATGTAGATCTGGAACCATTGGCACCAGTGAGCCCATCTGCTGCAGAAAATTTCCCATCTGAGGAAAATCTGCTGAGCCCTGGGCCAGCAAAATGGGTCAGTTCTGTGGAGACTCCTTCACCCTTTCCCAGGCTGATGGTTTTCAGGTCACAAAGTGGGGAATGCAGGCAGCAGAGCTGCCAGCTCACCGCGCTTGCTCTTATTTCAGGAGGTTTCATTAACAATTCAATTAGTTTATAAATGACAGGCTCGGGGCGAGGGGGCGGGGTGGAATGCCCGCAGACACCAAAACCAGCTTCCCAACCATGGCCCAGCACCCACTCCCCTGGCCCATCACTGAGCATCCGGGTTTAAGGGCGGTGTCATCGGAAGGGCCGCTGGTGTGACCCCACATCCCAGCCATCCTCTGGGCTTGTGGCAGGGGACCACTGTCCCCATTGCCCTCACCAGGGTGGGAGCAGATGATGGTGAGATGGGGTCAGAGCACCCCACCCAGCTTCCCTCCCTGGCAGCTGCATTAAATGGGCAGCCTGGCAACACAGCGATGGAGAAAAGGGATTAAAGGAGCTTTATTTGGATAATAATAGAGCGCGGAACAGTTAAACGGGTGAGTAACTGGAATCAGACCTGCTGCTGGAAAGCCCCAGACTGGCTTTTGCCCCAATTCTCTGAAAAACTAGTATACATGTTGGGTGCTCTCTGCCCATGAAAAGACAGTGGAGGGTGGCAGTGATACAGGGGCTTGTCCCTGCTCCTCCACTTGCAGCTTCCGGTGCAGGAGCCCCCTGAGTGGGACGGACACCCCCAGGCACATGTGGGGTCCAGCAACCATGGGCAGGCCCCATGGGGGTTTTGCACATCCCTGTCAAATGTCCTCCTGCCACTGTACAGCCCTGGGGATGCACAGACACAAAAAGCAGGGGTGAAGGAGGGTTATGCAAAGCTCTGCCTCCAAGGTGGGCAGCCCCCCAGGGCGAGCTGATGAGCCCAAGAACTCTCCAAATCCACCTGGCATTCCATGTACCCGGCTCATTGCAGCAATCTGCTCCTGGGGACTCATTCGCTTCAAACTGAGCTGCTCCCAGGGGTCTAAGGAGGCCCTGAAATGAGGGCAGCTTGTGGCTGGTGACATGTTTTCTATGGGAACTCAACTTTCCAGATGCAGGAGAAGGGGAAGTCTGGAATTCCCCTGTGAGAGGGGACTGACCTGATGTTTCCTGGGTGAGAAACCACAAGTTTTATCTCTATCTGGGGGGACTGCAGATTTCCGCAGTACAACCCCTTGATGCCCACCAGGATTCACTTCTCCAAACCGTGCCCCAGATTCCTATTCGCAGAGCAGTGCTGAGCCCAGAGCAGGTTTCATTTCTCCTCTGCCCACCTTAGCTCTGAAGCTGAACTCACCCAGACGATGATGGAGAAGAAAGAGAAAGTAATGGCTGCCCGGGCAGCGTCTGCTCCTTGTGAAACTCCTTTGCTCATCTTCGTCCGTTGCCACTGGTTTGCTAGGAAGCAGAAGGCTACAAACCACAGGAAGGACAAGAAACCTGGAAGAAAACAGAGCTGGTCAGTGCTGTCCCTGCCCACCACCTCCTCTGCTGCAAGGACCCTCAGCTGCAGATGCACAAATGTGCTGCCATCATGATTATCAAATAGCAACAGTGAGCTTGGCTGGTACAGCCCAAAAGGAGTTAATTTAAAGAGGCTGATTTGCAATTGCTGGAAAAACAGGGATGGAAGGAATCTTGTAGGGCCACAGAGTATGTTGCCAGCCTGAAGTTTAGCTGGGCCACGTGTCAACCTGAGCTCAAAGCCCTACAGGGACAGCACACCTCTCTGGACATGCAAACCTCAGTCAGTGGGATCTCAGACTGCTCACAGGCCTCAAGGCAGTTCCAGCAACCCAGTGTGTTGACTCACCATTCCCAGTGCTCCCTGGCATTACCACTTCTTAGAGACTCTTGGGCTGGATCCTGCAAAACTCAGCCAGGAAGAAGTCTGAACCCCTGGGAGCAGCACCAGGCTGCTCAGCTGATGCAGGGGGCAACTTTAGAACTCTCGTGTGATGGGCTCTGCCTTAGTCCTACCCAAGAACACAGCCACAAAACTTAAAAAAAGCAAGGAACAATTATCCAGAAATATGGACAAGCTGAGATGAACCCCTGCTCCAAACGTGGGGACAACCGTCCTGGGGATGTCACCACATCCCAGGAGCACAGCAAATGGGCAAATGCTCAGTGTGCACTGTGCCCAGGTCAGGGAGACAATAGGGCTGCCCACAGAGCTAGGAGACATACAGGCTTCACATGGCAGAGCATTGCCCATCCCCAACTGGGCTTCTGTGCTCGGCCTCTCTGTGCTCTGCGGGATTGAGCAGAACCACTTGGGTGATGATTCCTTCCTGGAACCAACCATAGCTGGCTGGGCAAGAGAGGGCTGCAGCTCCCTGGATTCAATCACCAGCCAACAGCACTGACTGATGCCAAGAAGCTCAGAACACAGTCAAGAAGCAAGTCGTCAGCACACAGTGTGAGGAGCAGTGATGGTTTCCATCACTGGGAAGAGGAGCTGCACAAACTGGAGCCTTCTGTGATGCCATTTTAAGGGTCTCCATCTTCCCCAGGCATCCCCAGCACAAAGGTTACCCCCACCTGCTGATGGTGGGTGTCAGTGTTCATGGGGATGTTGGACACCAGCAGGAGGGATGCTGAGCTACCCAGCACCTCCAGAGGATCATCAGCACGCTTCTGAGTGTGAGACACAGTTCTGAACTGAGTGTGAGACACAGTTCTGAACTGAGACACAGTTCTCATCTCCTTCCCTTGCACAACTGAGTATGGGGCTTCCCAACCAGTGGATGCTTTCGTCTGCCTGGCTGAGCTTCAGCCCTTGAACTGCCCTCACAGCAACACAACCTTCAGCCAGGAGCACTCACCAAGGTTTCCTTTTGTGAATTACGGATAATACAACAGCCCTGTTTGGCTGGATGCAGCTGATGCCCAGCCCCCAAACTGTCCCACAGCTCTGCATAGAGACTTTCACTTCCCCTTAGGAGGATCCACTTGTTATCAGCATTAAGTGAGACCTTCAGGGCTTACTCCTCAAAGGCTATCCTCAGAGAAGAGAGATGCTTTCCAGCTCCCCCAGCTCTGATGTGAAGGGGCTTTGCCCACAGATGGCCCCTGGTATGGAAAGTGGATTCAATCCCCCTAAGTGTGGACACAGCAAGATACAAGCCTGAGATATGGCACTGGCTGCAGCTCAGACAACCAGTATGTGGTGAGTGTGGTTGGTAATGGTACCCAGGTCTCAGTTCAGGAGATGCTGAACCACATCTCCAGATGCTGCTCCCACCTCTGGGTCCTTGGGGAGCAAACACTCAGGCAGTGGGGAGCAGCTCGCCCTCCCTCATATGCTCCTGGTCAGGACATTAACTCAGGGCATGAGTCACAGCCTCAACACAGGGGGCTGCCCACCAACCAGTGCCACAAAAGCCCATTGCTGGTGTCTTTTGAGGGTTTTGAAGAGTTAAAATTACATCATGCACATCTCTGGATGTGTGCTGGATGTGCTGGGTATTGCAGCTACCGACCGCCTCTGCAACACGGAGACACTGACCTTCCTTCCCAGTGCTAAAACTCAGCTTTTACGGCCAGAAATGCCTACCCAGCATCGCTTCTGCTGCCACCATGTGAATGTCATGGAGGTTTCACAACACAGAGAAAAGTCCTCCGCATCCAGCTCTATCTGGATCCCTGAGAAGATGGAGGGTTCCCTCCAGTACCCTGGGCAGGGGGAAGGCAGGTACTGGAGGAGATCTATGCCCTGGCTGGGATCTATGACCAAGCCTCACTTCCCTGGGTGGCCTCATTGAACCCACCTCAGTGACACCAAGTGGGACACCGTGCTGTCCCCAAGCCACCACACAACGGTTTCCTCACTGCTGCCCCCAAGCCCACAGCTGGATGGGACCAGTCAGCCCTGTCCTCCCTGGCTGAGGCACATGAGTAGTGGGAGGAGAGGGAAGGACACAAGTGTGGAGTTGCAGGGCACAGTAACCATGCTGCGCCACCCATGGAGCCAGCACCGTCCTTTGCAAGCACAGCAAAGCCAGAGACGTACCCGAAAAGCCAAGGTCCAGCAGGACGGCCCGTTTGCGGTCCTTCACACTGCTGATCTGCTGGAAATGGAGGTCGATGACAAAGAAGAAGATACAGCCAAAGAAGGCAATGATGCCCACGGCAATGCCATAGCTGCAGGCACTCTCATTCTCATTGAAGATGCAGAGCAGTTCAGGGTTCTTGCCGTCCTTGTTCACATAACACTCATTCACAATGGAGCCAAACACCACGATGGAGAAGATCTGCAGAAGGAAGGAGAAAACACAACTTGCTGCTGTTTACATTTCACTCTGTTCTCCAACAGCAACATAATTGTATTCAATCCTGTCTTTGGCTCCATGGCAACATGGCATTCGTTAGACAGAACCTGACTTGTGCCTGGTTGGTGGCCCAAAGCAATGGGCTGGAGGATGGTACCCAGGTCCTCCTTTACTGCAAGCCTGTCTGCTTCTCAGTGACTTGGTTTGCAGAGTATTTTAAGATATGTTTTTCTCCAGTCAGGCTGGGGAGGGAAAAAAATGGGCCAGGTCTCTGCACAGTCTTTCTGCTCACGCTGCTCAATAAAACCCCCTTGTGTCACTGTGGAGGGTGGATAAATTCAGTTACAGAGGATAATGGAAGTGCTGAGCAGGCTGAGCTGGACAAGGTTTGGATGCTTGGTGGAGAGGGGATAATATATGCAGAGCAGAGACATGGGGAGAGCTCAGCTGGGTGCATCAGGGCAGGGGGACAGGCAGCCCTGTGAACCACATGGTGTATTTTAGCCTGGCTGGCGATGCAGGGGTTTCAAAGTCCCATGTGGAGATGTGATGCTGAAGAACATGGTTCAGTGGTGCCCTGTCAGTGCTGGGAGAACAGTTGGACTTGATGAGACTAAAGGTCTCTTCCAATCAGAACGATTCTGATTCTATGAACTCCCTTATGCCCCCACACCAAGGGTAGCAGGCAGAAGCTGTGGGACCAGCTGCATTACAATTCACTCTGGACCCTGCTCTGTTCAAGAGCAGAAAGCACTTTGCTGACGTTTGGTTGATCTCAAGGCTGCGAGCAGGGAGGGAACCAGGTGTGCAGACACCTCTCCATCAAGCTGTGAACCTCTGATCTGTTCTCTCACTGCCAGCACCATCCCTGTGTGTTCCCCACCCTTCCGGTTGGCAGGACACAGCTGGAGACCACATAGGAGGGCAGAGAGACAAGAAGCTCCTCCAGCATGCCCCAGCACAGCAGCTGCCCAGGAGCAGCTAGGGTATCAGGGTATGGTGCAGCTCCCACCCTGGTCTCCTCACTCTGTCTTCTGCAGTAGCAGCACGACATGAAGGGCACGAGACCGAGACTGGCAACAGACAGATGCAGCATCTGAAAAGCCACATGATAAACTGCAGCTAGTGGCCTTTGCAAAGTCACCTGTGTCTCATGGCCAATGCCCGGCCGTGGGTCACCTCCTACAGCCCTGTGCTCCCCGAAGGGCAGCCCTGGCAGAGCTGGGGGAAGCAGAGCAGAAGCCACTGTGAGCAAACCCCTCCACAAGCTCTAACCATGCTTTAATAAGACATCGTGACAGACACTTTTTCCCAAGCACCAGTCAAGCGTCTCACTCCTGCCTGCCCCAAAAGATTTCATTCAGATTTCTGTCCTTCAAACTCCTTCCAGGGCTGGGGTGAAGCTGGGCCAGAGCTTCTTCTGTATGAAGCTACTTAACAAGGTGTTGAGACACTGGTACAAGTTAACCAGAGAAGCTGTGGATGCTCCATCACTGAATGTGTTCAAGCCCAGGCTGGTTGGGGGGCTGAGCAATAATTTGCTCTAGTAGGAGGAGTCCCTACCCATGGCAGGTGGGTTGGACTAGATGATCTTTTAAGGTCCCCTTTCAGCCCAAACCATTCTATGATTCTACAAATGTAAGCATCCCATTAGCAACACATCTCAAGACTGTATCCACCAAGTCTTCTCTGACCTGGAGGACAAAGAGATGGATCTTCAAGGGATTGAACTACTAAAATGGGAAGGGATTGGTGAGGGAGACTTTTTCTCTGTAAGATATCATCTGAATAAATGATGAGCAGAAGCAGACAGAGTCTCTTGAGTACATCCTACCTCAGGATGTAGAAGCCTCTTCAAGCAAATACCCCAGCACCCCAAGCCTGCGTTTTAGCCACCAGCTTCTCACACTGATATCTGCAAGCACATGATGAATATGCAGGTTGCACCATGCTCACCCCCACCTCCAGAAACCCACCAGCAGGACAACAGAGGGCAGAGCTCCTCTTGGAAGCCTTTCAGCCAGGAGCCCTGTTAGTGAGAGCAGACTCCTATTGCTCCTAGCACTTAAAATTCAGCCCCTCTGCGTCGAATGGTGGAGATGCCCTGAAACCTGCTTGCTGATTTATCTGGCACACCTGAGCTACTCAAAGATGTGCAGGAGAAACAATGCATTGTATGCAGCCCAGAACCCCCTAAGCTGTGGTGTGACAATGCTGCAGGGACTCACACAGACAGATTCTCCTGAAGTGCTCCATCCCCTCAAGGGAAGGTCTCTCTCTGGGTTGAGAAGAAGATTAGAGCTCATCCCCAATGCCCACTGCTGCTGGTGGTAGCTGGAGAGGGAGACTGTTCTGTCCTGTCCTTTCCTGTCCTGCTTATCCGGGAGCAAGTGACATCCTGCAAAATTCCCCAAGGATTCACCTGCAGGTCCCAGCATCTTTGGGGTTTTTTCCATCAAAACCCCTTATGTTCCTAGCATGACCCCTGCCAACTCTACACTAGCCTCTTCTCTCCTCATCCTGCTTAGCTGAGGGGACCAGCATCTGCACCCCCTCAGAGGTGAGCACATCAACCTGTCCATGTGATGACCTTTTGGCCCTGGAAATGCTCCTCAGCCCCAGGAATTAGACTGTTCTTAATTATGCCTTCTAGAATTAGGGGCTTCCAAATGTGCATCTGCAAAATTCAGGTAGAACATTTGATTTACTCTGGAATGTTAGCAGGGGATAGAAAGATCCTGTGTCCCACGGACCTCCTCATGGCTGGGGCAAGTAGATAATCAGACCTTTCTCCTCTTTGAACTTAACCACAAGCTGGGGTCCTGTCCCTCCCATTCATACTGGGTTAATCTCAGCTCCAAGCACCATCTACAAGCTCAGTGACAATCCGAGTCACCCGTTTGCATCCGCACCTACTTCTTCACTCAGGGAGCAGATGGTTGTCATGCTGTCATGGGCACATCATAGGATCATTAAGGTTGGAAACGACCTTCATGATCATCAAGTCCAACTAACTACTAAATACTATGAGGATCAGCAAACCATCTCCTGAAGTGCCACATCTGGATGTTTTTTGGACACCTCCAGGGATGGCAATTCCAACCCCTCCCTGTTCCAAGGCCTCATCACTCTCTCAGTAAAAAACCCTTTTTTCTAATTTCCAACTTCAAGCCCATTTTCTCTCGTCCTCTTGTCACCGTCGTGCAAAGAGGGTTCTGTTGTAGAGAAGGAACACCAAAGAGTGATGAGAATTTTTCCGGTGCTTTGACAGCAGCTGTAATATCAGCAGTTGTAAAAATCTGTTCATAAATAATGCAAAATTGTTATTTACCATTAGAAATAGCAGTAGCATTTATAGAACGGGCCCTGGAAGGAATAACATGATTCTGGTAAACATGAATAATTGAGAACCTCTGATTCTACGGGATCATTTCTCTAGCAGGCCAGAGAACTCAGCTCCTTTGAGAAGCGTTTTGTTTAGTCCTCTCTGGACCACTCCTCTGGGCTTTTGGGTGCCCCTTCACCCCAGGAGACCCTCTGAGCTGGACACTGCCCATGGCACTTCAGTGCAGGTGCCACAGGACACGCAGCTTCTTCTAGGTGGAGCCAAGATAGTAACGAGTTGCCAGTGCATGCACTAGAGAGATGAGCTCAAAACATCAGTGCTGGATGAAATATTCCTGTCAAAACAGGCTTTTCAGTGAAAACAAATCTTTCCAAAGGTTTCCTCTCCCTGTGATTGAAATTTTATCATTTTTCTTTAAAAAAAAAAACCCAAAACAAAACAAAAACCCAAACAAACAAAACAAACAACAAATCCAGTGGGTGCTGGTAAAAGGTATAATGGGAATAGATTTGGTGTTGTCTTTCTAAGTGGACGTGATTAATATTTGTTTTTTTTGGAGAAATTGTGGGTAGATGAGGGAAAACAAAACCCATACAACTGTGTTTTTTTAAAGTTCCTCCAAAGCAAGTTCTGTTTCCCAATGACCTCCAAAAACCACACTTGCTCAAACCCACAATCAGTTCAGAGGAGACTGAAAAGTGAAAATACAAGGTCAGATTTTCCACTGTGAGAGGTATGTTACAGGTCTGAGGAAGGCTGCAGGGATCCTGCTCTCCATTGGTACTCCTCTGACTCCCACCTCCTCCTGTCCATCAGGTGGGTCCCCAAAGCCATAATCCCTGTGACTAGGCTGTGACAGCTCTTTACCAAGTGCCAAAGTCACTGGCACACAGAGCACAGGGGCACCTGCCACACAAGCCACTGCATTCCAAGCCTAGCCACACTTCTAACTGGGCTCTTCTGCATCTCTCAGGCTTTGCGCAGGAGCCTGAGCATTCCCAGGACACTCCATTTTTCACCTGAACAATCCAAAACAACAAGCAAACGATTTTGCTCTTGCTGGATGAACTGATGCAAGACTCAGTAAGAAAACTGGATTACCTCCAGCCAACCCAGTATGAAATTGTATCCCACCTTCCAAAGCCTTCACATAAATCTCCTTGCAGCTTGGCGTCTCCTGGCCAGCAAACTGGGTGGCTCAGCCCAGTCTCTTCCCAGTGTCAGAGACTGACTGGGAGCCCCTGGTACATGGCTCCAGCAGCTCCAACGGCACAAACCATTAGAGCTCCTCTCTACATCCAGTTGTGGAGAGGGAAGTTGTCTTCTCCCATCCCTTCCATTAAGAATTGCACTTTGTTTGCTTCTCCCAAGGAACAAGCAACAGGACAAGAGGAAACAGCCTCAAGTTGCCCCAGGGGGGGTTTAGGTTGGACCCAAGAAAAAATTTCTTCCTTTCTGGGGTTGTCCAAGCTTGGAATGGGCTGCCCAAGGAGTTGCAGGGAGGGGATGGCACATGGTGGGCAAGCTTCTGGCCCCATAGATACATTCTCTGAACAGGAAACAGAGTGAAATTGCCTTCTTTCCCTGCCAGAAAAGGAAAGGGAGAGACAGGCACTCATATCCAGACTGCTGGACATGCAGCCACCATCAGAGCCTCCCAGGAACCCAGGCTGCTAGGGAGCCCTTTGTGCCCCACGTTGGAAACACCATTGTAGATGTGCATAAAGCTGGGAGACCTATGGCTCCCTCCCCTGCACCAGACTTTTGCCATCTGGAAGAAAGTGACTGGCTGGGCTGCCCAGATCCATTCTCTGATTAGACTTTGGAGATCCATGTTCCTTCCTGGGGCTCGAGCCACCTGGACCCCAGATCACACGCCTTTTTCATCCATGTGGCTTTTAGCCTCATGTAACCCAGTCTTCTCAAACATGCTCCAAGAGACCTTGAGGTCTGGGCACAGAAAGAACAAATAACCCCAGAGAGCACAAGTTGAAAGCTTGGACATGTGAGCTCTCATCCATTTTAAGGCGAGATGTTTCCAATGCCAATGCACCATACTTTTGATTGGTACCTATGAAAAAAATATTACCAGAAGGTGTGGGGTTGTAGGAGACTGAAATCTTGCTTGTATTGCACACATGAGCAGCCATGAATGTCAACATCAAGGAAATGTAACATGGGAAGAAAAACAACCCACTGCTAATTTACTGTGAGGTAGCTGACAGCGACGGGAACAAAGAGCTGGTTCTGACCTCAGGGTGATCCTTCACCACTTTACCATGAGCATCAGTGAGACAGATGCCACCATACTTGGCACCCTCCCCTTCTTGAGCCACCACCCAGAAAGGGAAGGATCGACCATCAAGTGAGAATGGAAAAGAATTAAGGTCAAATCAGCACAGGCCAAATCCTGCCGAACACAGAGGGGCTTCCTAAGCCCCAGTTAAGCCCTTGTCTTGAGTTGCATATATTCCTCCTGTGGGGATGAGTTAAACTCTCCTCCAACAGCCATCAAGCTCAGCGTCTGGGTGAATTGAGTTCTGGATCACTCTCTGGTTTATCTTTACAGTTCTTGGTCATAGGGAAGTTTCCAGCACAGATCTGTATGATTTACTGGAGGGTGTGAAGACTAAAGAACTACTTTAAGCACTGCCAGGTCTCCCATGAGGACCATGGATACCACCACAAAGGGAAGACCTGATGCAGTTGCTGGCATAGCAAGGAGTGGTACGATGCAGGCCCTAAGAGTTTTATGGACATGTCCATTTGGCTCATCAGCTTTGGAAGGACCCACACGATGACCACATGATAGATTTTTTACTCAATTACTTTTTCTAACATGGCAAGTGATGCTGGCTGAGACACAGCACCCATTCAAGGTTCTTAATCTAGTAATGCCATCTGAACATGTGGCCAGCCAGCTCTGTTTTGAACCAGCAATGACAGGAAAATGATAATTCAGCAGCGTTTCAAGATCAGACGCAGTGAAACTTCTGTATAACTTCATTTAAAAAAAAAAAAATTGAGTTCTGCACACAGAAAGAGAGAATTGAGATGGAAATCTGGTGACCCTACTGAAAAGCAGCCAAGACCAGACAAAGTCCAGAGCAGCTAAGATCACCCTAATGATTCTTAGCATCGCCAATGGCTCCTTAAGTGTCAACCAAGCCTTGCAGCTCTTCTCTAATAGCCCCAAGTGCTCAAGAGATAGTGAAACCCCTGAAGGACACAAGAGCTATTTCCACCTCATATTGTTGATGTGTCCTGAGTTCTCATACTGGTGCTGGGTACAACATGGAGTCACCTCCACCTGTGGCTGCAGGATGCCTGAAGTGGGAAGGGTCTGCTCCAGTGAGGGATCTTTCCATGCTCCAGCTCCAAGACTTTACAAGAGATGTGTGTTGTAATCCTACAAACCCAAACGTATGGCCCACAGCACCTCAAACTAGCACCCCTAAAGATTCACTCCAGGTGTGAAACTCCTCAGAAGTGTTCTGTCCTAAGGCTGCAGGGTATCGACAATCCTGGAGCCATATTCTTAATTTGCTGCTGGGCTCTTCTGTTTCTGAGCTTGTTTTTTTCTAATAAGAACAAACACACCTTATACCACGAGCACACACCGCCCTTTCCATCTCTCTGGAGAAAAAAAACAAAGCCGGACCAGGATGGAAAGGGCATGCTCCATCTATTTGTGTTACTTCAAACCACCACCTGGCACAGCCCTTACAGCCTCAGTGAAGTACTTTTGTGTTGCTGAAAGACAATGATCTGCCATATTACGGACTAAGAGCCTTATCAGTGCAATGTCAAGTACAGAAAGGCTTTGCTGGATCTGAGCCGAAGTAACTTCTGGTCATAAAAAGTTCCTTAACCACATATCAAAGGCTAGAGGGGCTGCCACTTTGCTGCCGTGACTCTGCCAAGACATCAGATTTGGCTGCTCTGGTCCAGGCCCTTGTCAGGCGCCAGTCACAAAACAGAGCGAGGTTTAAATCATATTCTCGAGAATAGAATTAAGACTCAAAATGGAGTCAGTGCCAAGAAGGTTTATTTGCCCGACAACAACTTTGAAAAGCAGAGAGAGAGAGAAAAGAGGAAGGGTCAGTGTGATAGGTACCACCACGGATCTGCGGTGTCACTACAGTCTGATTCCAGTCCGGTGGGGAATGTTCCATCTGAAGTTGATTGCTCCTGCTCTCTATTAGGTGGTCCTGTTGAATATTAATCCGTTTTCAGTGAAATGCTTAGCATATTCCAGGAACTGTTCAGCTTAACCACACTCACCACCTGGCGGTGGTATGCATGCCCAATACCATGTCTGAGGGGTCACAGGTGTCTTCAGGGGTCTCCAAACCTGGGTCCTCCAAACCCTGGATCTGGGCACATGCACAGGGGTAGGTGGCAGTTCTCGGAATGAGAAGTAAACAGGAATGTGAGCCTTGTGGTTCGGTGTTTTACTTGACACAGGTGCAGCCATGTTGAAAAAGAACAACGCACTATCTCTAACACCATCTCTGACACTGTCTCTGATAGCCCTTAATCAAGGTTTTGCTCTTAAAAGCATAAAACCATTGCAAGGAAAACCCAAACAAAAGACTGGGCCCGATGAGATAAAATAGTGCATAGGGAAGTGGTGAAGTTCCCATGATCCCTAGAGGGGTTTCAAAGTCCCACGTAGAGATGTGGTGCTGAGAGACATGGTTTAGTAGTGCCCTGGTAGGATTGGGGAAAAGGTTTGACTCAATAAGCTTAAAGCTCTTTTCCAACCTAAATGATTCCATGATTCTATGACAGGGAAAGCCCTCCCCAGTGACCCAAGTGAGGAACTATAAAGTCATTCAACTACAAGAAACGAGAGGCAACAGCAGCAGATGGGGTGAGGCAAGGCTGTCCACGTGCAGGTCATGCAGGCGGCAACAAGGGGGTAATTGGAGAAAGAAATAAACATTTTAAAGAAAATACTTAAATATTCCTCTGTGTTGTAGTAAAATTGAGCCCCTGATCTCCTGTTGAGCTCCACAGAGGCAGAGGGAAAGATGAGTGAGTGCAGGAGGCGAGAGTGTCCCAGCCCTTCCAAGCAGGGCACTGCACTTTTATTGTTGCTCTTACTGAAATTCACAGGAATTACTGAAAATATTTTCAAGAGCTGCTTTTAAAAGTCAAACCTAAATCTCCATGAAATGAACTGTGCCCCTGCAAAGCTGCACGGCCACACAAAAATCTTGATGGTGCTGACAGTCAAACAGAAAGGAACTCATGGGTCTACGGCATCATCCATGAATCCTGAGTTTGGTTTCTGTGCAAAAAATGTCTCAAAAGGAAACCACAACAGTGATCACATCTTCATCTGACAAACAGCATCAGGCAGAGGCGGGGAGAGATGAATGAGGAACAGTTAAATGGTTCTTTCCAGATTGTTATTTTAAAGCTCAAGCCAGGAGAGGTTTGGGGTTTTTTCCCCTTCAGACACTCAAAATGACTGCAGCTGTCAGACAATGGTTACTGCATGACGTAGACTCGGGAATCCCCCTTGATCATCATGTGCATTTGGGGATTTCTACACTGAAGTCACCATCCACCTGCCAGTCCCTTAGACATTTGTCAGCACAAGATCTGAACCCATGGCCCCAAAAGAGCTACCCGAGTCATGAAACAGCATTGGACTTCCCTTCGGTGACAGTTCATCGTGAAACCCCAGTGATGGCCATTGGCCAGATCAACACAAGGTTGCTCATACTAGGTACCTGAGGCTGGCCCCAAACCCTCATGGTGGTTCTCCATTGCCCACACTCCCACCCAAACCAGCACATCCCAGGCAGCTCCCTCCTTTTCTCACCAAATGAACATAATGTCACATGCCCAGAAAGGATTATGCCTCCCAGGATTTGATACAACTGGACAGGTTAAAAAGATGCAACAACAAAGACCAGGAAGGAAAACAAGAGGTTTAGGGTCAACACAAGAAGGAACTTTTTCTCAGTGAGGGTGACAGAGCTCTGGAACAGTCTGCCCAGGAGGGTTGTGGAGTCTCCATCTCTGGAGACACTTAAGAGCCGCCCGGATCTGTTCATGGGTGACTTGGTCTAGGTGATCCTGCTCTGGCAGGGGGGTTGGACTAGATGATCTTCTAGGTCCCTTCCAACCCCTAATATCTATGAAAACCATGTGAAGAAAACCCAACCCAACACCTCAACTCAGTGATCCTCGAAGCCTCCCTCAAGGACTTTCTGAATAACCATCCTGCAGGCAGAGGCAGCTTGTCTGTCCCGTGCTGGCAGGCAGGAAAGCCCAGAAAGGTTCTGTTTGCTCTGTGGGGGCGGGAGCATCACAGCAGGACATTGGTCCGTTCCACTGGCACAGCACCATAAGGAGCAGATGCCATCACACACCAAGGTACCGTCACACTCTCCTGGCACAGCAATTACAAATGCCAGGGCAGAACGGAGAGGCAGCAGACACCTCATTGAGCTCTCCATCTTGACATGGGTCCCATCTGGCAGGAGCAGCAAAGCACCCGCTCAGAAGGAGCCTGGGAGAGCTTTTATTTAAAAAAAACTGGGAGGAACAGCAATGGCCACACAGGCAGGAGGGCTGGAAACCTCCACTCATATGTCTCACCTGTCTGTAGTTCCTGTTCACACACTGGAAAGGAGCTGTAAGTGCTGAATGAGTTTACAACAGAGAGAATGGGACTGCAACAGCAGAGCAAAGGACAGCTAGGGCTCTAAGCCCCCAGGCTAGAGCAGTGAGGGAGAAGGGTCCCCTCACAGCAAATGTGAGACCTCAGAAAAGTGGTCCAGAGTGCTTTTAATGTGAACTTCCACCACAAAGAAAGAAATCCCTCCAAGCTCAGTGGGTTTTGGAACTGACTCTCAACTCTAGAAACATTTATGTAGGGGCAGCACAGGGCCCATCTCACACTGGTCCATGCACTGTTGTACAGTTAAGCTGATGTGTTTAGTTCTGAGTGCTCTGTGTGAGCACAGAACCATTAATCAAGTTATTTCATTGAATAAAGCACTCAGTGAACACATGTATGAATGTTTTTAAGCTGGGACGTTTGTTTTAGTTCCATATTCTGTTCTTGCTTCCCAGCAGCGTCCAATCTCCTGTACAGCAAGGATGGGGAGACCTCTGGGCGCGTGGTGGCAGATTTCTTTTATGAGGGGCCTAACTCACCATCAGTGAGTGGACAATTCATCTAACCATACCCAACTCAACACCACTGACAACAGCTTGCCATTGCTACTCAAGGAGGATCCAGAGGGATCCACACCAACTTTTCTGCACCTAGGCAATGCATCTAGGAAACAGCTGCTGCCACGTTCCAGAATCCTGCCCCAAACACTCCATCCACCCCATGCTGGATGCTCCAGACCAATACCTGACCTCTGTTTTCCAATAGTGGAGTTGGGGGGCTTTTCAAAGCTCTGGTAAGAGCACTGGCTCCCATGCAGCGAAACACTTAAGCATGTGGCTTAACTTTAAGCATGTGATTCCTGCTGGAATTGCAGCTGGATAAGCATGTACTTATCTTTAAGCAAATGCTCCCATATTGTGCTTGCTGTACATGCCCTTGGTTGGATCACCACACCCAGAAGAGACCCACAAAATATACCTGCCATGTTGGCTGGCCAGGAAGGTAGCACCTTCTCATCACACCTTCCTTCACTTGCTGCCTGCATTTGGCACTGCTGAAGGTCACACACTGGCGGCCAAGGGCTTCCAAGCACAGCAGAGACACAACACGGACAAAGATGAGCCCCCCAGGCCCAGCTCGGCTTGTTTGCAGCCCCCATCCAAAGCACCAGATCCCGGAGCTGGCTGCAGTGAGAGCTGTGCAGACCGTCCCTGTCACAGGCTTTAGGAAGGGCCAGGCATTGCCAGGGCCACACACACTTCCACATATCCACCAAGCTGAGGGAGGCATACTAGTGGCCACCCTCATTGGCACCACGGTCCCCGCGAGCAATGGTGCACCGCTTTCTCTGCTGCCTATTCACCGACCATCAGCGAGAAAAGCCTGCCCTGAGCGGCCACACACCGTGTTCCAGCTGCTGCTCTGTTCCATGGGAGGAAATCAGCGATGGGAAACGGCCAGAAAAATATGACATCCTTTCGGAAGAGCAGGGGGAGCTGGGCAGGGCTGGCGCTCGGATTTCTTCTGTCACACGCATCACGCACGGAACGTGGAGGGAGGGAGGGAGGGAAAATGTCCTCTGCCTCCTGATTTACACCTTATCCCCTCGCCCGTTCCTCA